>JAIVFJ010000274.1:0-80674 GCA_025765615.1 Zopfochytrium polystomum | reverse complement strand
GCTCCGCCGGCCTCTGTGTCCTGCACGTGCGGTCCGTGTGATGGTTCGGGTTTGCTTACAACCGATTTAACGGCGTGCGTCGGCCTGCCGCCGCCGTCGACGGTAAACGATAAGGCCGACGACAAACAGTGCAACCGCCAACGCCGCTGCCGCACCCAGACCTGCAGCAAGCGCCGGAGAGAAGGACGATCCCGACGATCCCGACCCACCCGCTCCAGTTGGCGGCGCTTCTACCCCCGGTGTTGGCGCACGCTGGGCGCCGTTCGTCGGCGCGTCCGTCCCAATCGCGATGGATCCGCCGCTCCCTCCTCCTCCGTTCTGATGTCCCAGTTGCTGGAGGAGCTGCTATTCCCGTTCCACTACTGCCTGTTGATGTTGCCCCAGCTCCAGTGTTGGCCGCACCACTTCCGCCAGGCGCGGCCGTCGCTCCAGAGGTTTGCCCTGGCGGATTCGATGCCGCTGGCCCTCCTGCGGCTGACGATGTTCCGGCGGGAGGGTTGTTGGCAGAGGTTGTTGCTTGCGGATTGAGGGATGCGGACAGGGCCGCGCAATTTGTGGGCGGCGATGAAGCTCCCACAATGCTGGATCGGGATGTTCAGTGAGACCGAAACCAGCGAAGAAGGGTCCAACACTCACCATGTCCCACTGATATCGAAAATGGCCAAGTTTGATCGAATGCTCGCAAGATCGTCAGGAATGCTTCCGTAAAGTTGCTGATAGCCCAGCCGACTGAGGGTAAGAAGGTCAGCACTGCGCAAATATGTGAACTTTGGCTCTACTCACAGGGTTCTAAGTTTCGTCAAAGATCCAAAACCAACAGGGATGGTTCCCGTGTAGTAGTTTTGGCTCAAATCCCTGTTGTGGCCTCTTCGTTCAGTATTTGATCCAAACGCTGCCGCTGGCGGCGACTTACAGCTCCACTAGCTCCGTCAACTGGAAAATCTGCGTCGGGATGCTCCTTGCATGGATGCGAATGGGAAAATCTACGTAGGTGACCTCGCCCAGTTCGAATCGCAGATGATTTCCAGGAATCGCCATTTCCTAGATGTGGCAGCAGTCTCTGGTTTGAGTGAGGTAAGAGACTTATTCAAATGGGGGAAACGGAGCCAAGCCATTTGATTAACTTACCCCTGTATTGATGGTGCACGATCTGGGAAAGCAGCCCTCACGCGTTGCAGTCGGACGTTGTGGACATCTCTGCGCACTCTCCTCCACACACTCAATGGGCTTAGGGGTGGCCCACGAGCAAGAGAGTTTGTGAAAGCAAGTCCTCAGTGACTTGTTGATTGGCGATCGCGCGAGCAGGTTAGAATCGATGGGCTGCGCGGAAGCCGAAGGTGATTCTGCTGTGCTGCAGTGTCTTGCCCTTGCTGCCTTGTCTTTCCACTTCACAAAAGCCGAAAGCCGTGTGGGCCGACCGAGTCACGCGCGTGCACCGTCCTCAGTTGCATCACCTGGCTCGGTACAACTGGCGGTGAAAGCGGGCAAAAGCCGAAGACTGCATCACAGATACGCGTCTACTCGCCTGAGCAATCGGACTCTAGGGTCCACTGCACGTCCGTACTCTGGCCCCGATGGAACATTGTTGCAATCGGAGTGGCGGTGGCGGAGGCTTAAAAATGACGAAGGTATACGTGCAAGGCGTGTGCAAATAGAATGCGGCGTAGTGGAACCCAGCTGGACTGGTTGGCTTCGTCGGTGTTGTCCGGCGTGAACTGTCGAGCGCTTGACGAAAGGGCGGGAAAAATATGCAACAGCAGTCAAAGAATTGCAACAGCGAACAAGAGCTGGGGCAGCTGCTTTGTAAGATGTCCAGTTGGGCTTTGGTGGATGTCTCTGCCTTCTTTCGCCGCAGCCGACAAGGCAGTGATGTGCGCTTGGGCGGGCGGATGGTCGGAGTTGTGGGTGGGGCTGCTTGGGCCGATTCTTCTATAAATACTCGACCACCGATCGCTCTCAGATTGCCGTCACCCGTCCTTGCTCCCTCAGCTCAACTTTCTCCGCGAGATCTAGAGGCTTTCGACAGGCGGTTCACTTGGGTTCTTCCCGGGACGCTGGGATCGTCAGCGTGGCTCGCCTCTCGACCTCGAGAACTACACTCCCCCTTCAACGATTGCTGTCAACTTCTTCCTGAAAAGTTTCGGTCCTGGTTTCCCTTAATCTGAGTTGCTTCCCAGAGGCTTGGAGATGATCTCAGCATTTTTGGCAAGTAACTTGGATTTTAAGGAGAACTAGGCTTCCTGTCTTTGCGGTGGTGCCTGTTCGTTTTCTCAGTCCGCATCCACCGCTTCCCGTCCGTCCGCCTTCCAACCTAGCCACATTCCTCAAAGTCCGAGTCTACTGCCTCGCTTGCCATTGGGCGTTGAGCCAGTAACTTGGACTATTTGAAGAATTTGGACGTCGTGGCGAACCGCTAGTCGGATTCGACCGCTTGTGCTTTCTCCTTGTCCGCTTCTCCATTTATGAGATGCGCCACATTCTCCAATGTCTAAGTATTCTGCCTCGATGGAATCAACTTCGAGCCAGTAACTTGGATATTATTGGAGGATTTGGCAGCGTACATAGTAAAATCATAGTTTCGTTTTGCCTCGAAGTTCTTCAAGTCTGAGTCGACTGCCCCGTTTAAAAGTGGTTCGGGCCTGTAACTTGGATTTTTTGGAGAACTTCGAGCGCCTTGATTACATATCAAATGCTTCGTCCCACACCCCTTCCACACCACGACTCGCTCTACTTTTCCAAAATCTCTACTCTGGATTCCTCTTAATCAAAGTTTCTCCCCGAATGCATTTGCGTTGACTCAGCGCGTTCGGCAAGTAACTTGGATTTTAAGGAGAACCCAGACTCTTCGAAAACGCGTTAGGGACGCATCGCCTTCATTTTGAAGCCCCAAGTACACCACATTTCCCCCTCCGCGGCCCATCCAACTGAACCACGTTCCTCAAAGTCCGAGTCAACTGCCTCACTTGTCCTGTGCATTTGAGCCAGTAACTTGGACTATTTGAAGAATATGTTACTCGAATGTGGGCGCCACACCATGGGCTTTCATCGTCATTCTAGTTCTCGGGCACCGCCACGTTCTCCAATGTCCATGTCATCTGCCTGGGAGAATGATCTTCCAGCCGGTAACTATGATTATTTTGGAGAATCTAGTAGGAGTGTTTGAGTCCGCTTGCTTCTTCGGAGATCGGAAATCTCCAGAAGAGTCTGTGCTTGCTGCCCCATTCCTTTCATGGTTCGAACCCGTCACTCGGAAGTTGAAAAATTTCGTTGAATATGGAAGGGACCGCTCTGGCCGCGTGTTTTCAGTGAGCCGTAGCTTGCCCCATCCCCGCTTTCATGTCTCTTTCTTTTGGCTTTACCATTCATGCGAAAGCAAGGGCAAACGACGCAGACTCCTGATAAATTTCAAGTTTTCGTTGCGGGATTCATTTCGGAGTTTTTGTTTCTTTATTCCAGCCATCCAATGCACTCTCACGGTCCTTGAACTCTGCTTGTGCAATGCCTTCGGCGATCCGCACCGCCGCCCTACAGAACGCCTCGAAACCTGCTCCGCCGACCTCACACCCCCTGCAAACCATGCCAACGTGAAGCCGATGGCCCAGGCCGCAAAGCACCGTCCGTTCTGCAGCGTTGATCAGCGCCGCGGGTTCACCCGAAAACGAAGACCATGTTTTGGTTGTGTGTTGGTCATCGTGGAGATGCTTCCAAGCAAGCACGAGGCACGCGAGAAACGCAAGTCGAGGTGCCGGCGCGTGGTCGGGTCGTCCGGTGCCTTCAACGACAGTGTCTGGTGGTGGTGTGAGCGGGCGCTCGCGGAGATCCGCAGGTCGTGGAGGGATTGAGGTCACTATTGGTCCCTTTTCCGAGGACGACAGCGCGGCCTTTCGGGTGCGCGCGCGGTAGCAGGAGAGGTAGTACAGCGCGAGCTGCAGGTCGTAGAAGGTTGACTGTGAGTGCATGACGATGTGGAAGAGGAAGCACTGCGTGGTGGTGTGGTTGCGGGTCGAGAGGGAGGTGGGGAGCCAGGGAGTGTGCGCAGCTGTGACAGCCGCGATGTTTGCGGGATCGGAAAAGTCCACATCGATGGTAACGGCGGCCAGGTCTGCGGTTGGGGCTCATAGGTTAGAGACGAAGGCGCCAACGACAGCCTTCCTAAGGCGACGCATCGACACCCACAGACGAGGGCGTTGCGCAACGCTGCTTCCATCGATTGATGCAAGTGCTGACTGATGGTTGGTCGAGAGATGATTGGGAAAAAGACAAATGATGATAAACAAAGAACAAACCTGGTGACGGGAAAGAATTCCGCTCTTACTTTCCGCAAAAGGAAAACGAAACCGAGCGGTGATATGCGGTGCGGAGGATGTCTGCGATCGTTACGGGAAACTCTCAATCGACGGGCTTTCCGATGTTTGTCTTTACTCAGCCGTTTGTCCTGTTTGCCAGCACCCGTCCTGACCTTTGCTCAAGTTAGTTGCTTGCAATCGACCGGAAAACGGATGCCGTATTTTTCACCAGCACAAGCGAACCAAGTCAGTGCCATGAGCCGAGTTGTGACGGAAATCGGTGTCGCGCAATCGTATTTGCCCGCCTGTTCGGGCCGAAACCCTTGTGACAACGTAACAGAACACAATTTACTTACCTCCGACCCTTTCCACATTAGGAAAATCTCCTGCTTGCGTCTCCCGGCCGGAGCAGCTGACTGTATGCAGGAGAAACGACACATTCAAACTCCATCAAACTCTCCAAAAATGACCTGTTCTTGTGAACGGGCACACATACTATCAATGGAGGGGAACCGCGAGGTTGACCCAGAGACCGGTAGAAAGAGCGATCGAAAAATGGTTCAGACCCTCACCAGTGGGTGGCCCAAAACAGAACTAGCCATTGGTCTAAGAATCTATAGCAGCGGAACGTTTCGATCGTTCGACCTTTGGGTTATGAGCCCAACGTGCTTCCACTACACTACGCTGCTTTCGGTTTACTTGCCACCGCACACGTTTTTTGGCGAAAAAAGTCTTACATAAACGTGGGCACATTCTCGGAAAAAGGTTGAACAGGACCAACACTTCTTTGGGAAACTTCAATTGAATCAAAGGTCCGAGTCGGTTTCATTAGGATACATTTTTTTGGCTGTCCAGTGGCTTTCACCTTTCTGCGTCGCTCCATTTTCGCTTTCCAACTCCTCTCGCATTTCGTCACAGCCACCTCCTCTGCCCTCCACATCTCTCAAATTTCTTCCACCGGGAACCTCTACGGACCTCGCGAAGCCCGTCACGATCTGTACCGCTGCCCCGCGCAACGCGGCAAACCACTCTCCATAAACGAGGGCCACGTGCAGCCGGTATCCGATCGCATCGAGAACCGTCCGTTCCGCGGCGTTGATCAGCGTTGTGGGCATCCCGGACATGCGCGACCACGACCGCCTGTGCGGTGAGTCGTCGTGGAAGTGCTTCCATGCGAGGATGAGGGATGCGAGAAAGGCGAGGTGTGGCGGCAGCGAAAGCTGTAGCGATGGCGGAGTGCTGATGGAGGAGACGTCGGTGGTGGGCATGTCGAGTGGCGGAACTGATGTTTAAGACTGCGCAGGTTAGCTGGGTGGTTTGAGATGGCGTTTGAGACGGCTGCGCCTTTTCCCATGCCAGCACGGAAGCGGCTGAGGTAGAAGAGACCGAGCTGCATGCCGTAGAAACTCGATCTGGACTGCATGACGGCGTCGAAAAAAAGCGCTGGGTCGCGGACGGGTTGGATGGCGGCGGATCGAGGGCAGTAGCTGATTTGACGAAAGCGATCGATTGTTTCCGGTTCGAATTGTGAGGTGGATGGGCATTGTGGGTAAAAAAGCATTCGGAATGCGGATGGGGCTGACTACACCCAAATTAAGGCGTTCCGCAGTGGGTCGTCCATCGCCGGCGCCGTTTCCTTGAGGTTATGGGATATGACAGCGATGGGAATTAGAGCGGGCGGGTTCAGTATCGCTATGTATCCAACATGGCCACGAAAACGAATCGAAACGTGTCTGCCCTGGGGCGTTGTCTTGTTTCGCCCATGACGGCGAAACACGTGAGTCGATTTCGTGAATATTTATCGCCTCGTTCCAAAGGTTTTGTCATCTGTGGCGCAACAAAGAGTCGGCTGCTCCACACTTCATAACTTCCCCGCCGCCCCTCCACAAAGGCATGAAACCCGCCCGGCATTGAAGTTCGTCGAAGTGTGGCAACGTGCGGCAACGAAGCGTACTTACTTCTCCACAATCGATTAGTCCGAGCCGATTGACGAATGCAGTGCTGCCTGGGGTCGACTCGGCCCGAAGCGCCGCTGGTCACAATTTTTTTGTCAACGATTGAATCGGTGGCGCCCATACTCCAAAGGCAAACTTGGTGGCAGCTCTCACATGATGTAATGAAATTGGTGCTTGACTGGCATTTAGAAAGACTATTGCTTGGTTGCGAACTTTTATGCCACTGTGATTTAAAGATTTGCAGCGGTTTACTCCGTCTGCAAACTTCCGTCGCTCGTCACTCATCATATCATTCGGCCGCTTTTTGGCAGTGACCGTGTCTGCGTCCCAACGGACGGAAAACCCACGAGGAGATGGTGGGCACGTGAATGAACGTCATCTCTGTTTCCGTTCCCCCTTGATTACTTTCGCCGGCCGCTCCTCCGGCGCCTCGGTTCTCCGCTTTTGTGGAATGGCTGCACGATCTGGCTCGTCCAACCCGTCCACATTCCCACCGCGAGTCGCACCACCCCTGCATTCCTCTCCGCCCCCCCCAGGCGTCTGCGCCCCAACCATCCCCGCCTGCACTATCCCCTCCGCGATCCTCGTTGCCGCATCGCAAAATGCAGCCAAACCCCCTCCTCCGTTTTCCGCCTCGAAGTGTCCAACGTGCAGCCGATACCGCAATCCTGTCAGCACCGCTCGCTCCGCGGCGTTGATCCTCGCAGCGGGGAGCCCAGATATGAGCGACCACTCGCGTGTGGGTGGCGGGTTGTCGTGGAGGTGCCTCCAAGCGAGAATCAGGCACGCCAAGAACTCCTGGTGTGAGGGCGGTATCGACGGCCTGTCGTTCTCGCTTCCAACGGCGGTGGTGGTGGATTCTGGAAGCGGAGTTGGCGGGCGCATTGTGCGGGACGTCGCTATCGGAGAAACGGAGGCGGCAGAGCGCTGCAGGTTCCTTGTGAGGGCGCGGTACCGGCCGAGGTAGAACAGCGCAAGCTGCAGGTCCAAGAAGCTCGACTGCGAGCGCATGACGAGGTCAAACACGAAGCGCTCCGTCGAGGCCGGGTTGCGAGCGGGCGGCCCGGCTGTATGGGTGCTGGTCGTTGTTGTGGGAGCTGCTCCGAGGTCGATGGTGACGGCGGCAAGGTCTGGTACGGGTGAAGTGGCCGTAGTTAGTGAGGACGAGGTCCCGCTGGACGGGTTGTTCGCGTCGAACGCAGCAAGGCGTATCGAGTGGGGACATACATATCAAAGCTTTGCGCATCGCACCGTCGTCGCTGTCCATCGTTTGGATCAGTGGGGTGGGAGGGCGCCCTGAATATGTTGTTGGTGTTCGGAGAAATAATTATGTCGCGAAGCTGCCGAAGTGTGGAATGGAGAGGCGGTAGATTGATTTTCCCGGCCGGCAATTCATTGGGCAAAGCCCCCTCTCGTAAGCCCGGAGATTCCCTGCCATTTCGGGCCTCATGAAACTTGTCAAGTTCGACCTTGTCACAATTCCCCCATGAGCCGCGCCACCAACACGTGTTAGATCATAACCAGAGAGCCAAATACTAAACACGACAAATGAGTTCAATTAACGATGCTCCGTTACACAGAAGCCAGCAAGTTTAGAAAGCGGAAAATAATTATAATGTGAGGAAGAAGTGATGGAAGAACCGACGAACGTATCCGAAAAATCCCATTCGCATTAATAGTGCACAGCCACCCTGATCGTCTTTGCCCCTCCCTCATCTCTTGATTCTGCCGACCTCTTTCGCTTCCTTGACCCACCACCAGCGAGCATCAATCGATCGTCCATGCCTCCGCCTCCAGCAATCACCGCACCGCCCGCACCACCAGCAGCACCGCCACAAATCCCTGCCCTTGCGAGCGCGCCGGCAATCCGAACCGCCGCCCAGCAGAACCCGGCAAACCCACCCCCCGAAGCCGAAGCCGCGGCTGCTTCCATCGACGGCGTCGGCAGCAACGGCGACGGCGACGGCGACCGCCCGGGGTCTACGTGGAGCCGGTACCCGAGCCCCGCCAACACCTCGCGCTCGGCCGCGTTGATCGTGGCGAGCGGCAGCCCCGTGAGCGACGACCACACCCGCGCCGTGTATGGCGTGTCGTGAAGGTGCTTCCAAGCGAGAATCAGCGACGCCGTGAACGCAAGCCGCGGCGGGAGTGCGGGTAGGGGTGCAGCGACGGCTGCGTGTGGTTCCGGCGGCGGCGTCGCGAGGCGCGATCTGTCATCGGAAAAAGCGGGTGGCACCTTCGTGTGCTGCTGGGAGCGGGAACGGTCGGCCCGGAAGCGGCCGAGATAGTACAGCGCCAGCTGCACGTCGTTGAAGGTTGACTGCGTACCCATGACGACGTCGAAGACGAAGCGTTGGGTCGGAGTGTGGTCCATGCTTGCTAGCGGGTTCAAGGAGGATGGGGAGGAAGGTGAAGGGAGGGAGCGGGCGGAGGCGGCGGCGGCGATGGTTGGGTCGGAGAAGTCAAGGTCGATGGTTGCGGCGGCGAGATCTGGTTTTTTGGCGAAGGTCAGATCGATGGGCGTGAAGTGGGGGATGTGAGGAGGGACACTTACAGATTAGTGCGTTCCGCAGTGCGGCGTCTGGGACGGGAATCGATGTTGGCTGGGCGCTCATGGCTGCGAACGTGCTTGGACGAGGAGTGTTGGCTGGTGAGGAGGATGTGGAGTTAGGTGAAGAGGGGTATCCAGGTGGTATCCAAGAAAAGGGAGGAGGAGGGAGGGCGACCCGAAGGGCGTCCGAAACAATTTAAATAAAGCCAGATGGGTGAAGGCAGGGTTCAACCGCAAAGCTTGCTGGGCTTTTTTTTTTTTTTTTTTTTCGCTCCATGGTTTCTTTTTGGTTTGTCGGACTGTCGGCCACTCCGCTGTCTCCGCTGTCTGTGTCCCTGTTTCCCTGTCTCACTTCCGGATGGACAATCTCAGCCCCATCGATTTCGTCACCACCCGCTCGGACCTTCGAGCCAAAAACGGATAAAATCCGGTAAGCGGGGAAAGTTTTGCGTTCACAGGAAATCTCTTTCCTAAAATGGAGAGCTCAAATTTAGCCACCTCGCCGATCCGGCCCGAACTACCCGCGCGACCGCGGCCATCTGCCTGCTCCTCCACCCCAACCACTCTCTCTCCCGATCTCCCCTCGGCTTGCACATATTCGAAA
This sequence comes from Zopfochytrium polystomum, assembly GCA_025765615.1. Classification (NCBI taxonomy): domain Eukaryota; kingdom Fungi; phylum Chytridiomycota; class Chytridiomycetes; order Chytridiales; family Chytridiaceae; genus Zopfochytrium; species Zopfochytrium polystomum. Next base: position 71,278 of record JAIVFJ010000274.1, on the reverse strand, counting down.
AAGGAAAAGGACTCAAAGAAGGAAGAAGCAAATCGACAGATTCGGCCGACGGCAAACCCAACGCGCCGACTCCATTCGGACAGTTTATCCCAACCGTTGATCCATCAGCAATCAATCCACCCAATCAATCTACCCGTCAATGAAACCAGATCGATGTAATCTCCACGTCGACTGTCCCATCGCAGTCCGTCCCTACCCATCCATTAATTATATATGGCGGGCCCAAATCCTAGGGGTTAAGGCCATTCACCCGCGAGCGACTTCCACAGAGGTAGCTGTCTGCAGCTTTTCGCACCCTGACCCGCCATGCCACCTCTTTTTCGTGTTTGGATGATACAGAGGGAGCAGCGGCGAAGCACGCCGTTCAGAGAGTGCCGTGCTCGCGGTAATTGATTTGCCGAACCGTTGGCGGATAAATGTGTCTAGACAGCTAGGATCGAGGCCACGGCATATGACGTGTCAATGTGCCAAGAACGGTTGTGTTGGGATTGCGTGGCTCCCTTATACGCACGGGACGTAAATGAAAGGTTAATATGCATTGATCAACATCCGCACACAGAATTGGTTTCAACTTAACGACCTCAAGGTCGCCCATAGAATTACATTACTATTCTCAAACAAGCTGCGGTTCTCTTTTTGGTGCGGACTTTGGGATCTGTCTGCTGGTCTCTCCTTCCTGCGCCCCACACACCCTCTCTCTCCCGATCGGTCCAGGCGAGCACAAATCTTTTCCGCCTCCTCGATTCGGAAAGTTTATCCCACAAGGCATCAATCAGTTGATCCATCAGCAATCTAATCTTGCCCATCAATCTACCGGATCAATCAAACCAGATAGATTTCACGTCCCCGCGTCCTGTTTGCGCACTGTCGATGGATGCTTCGGGGAGGCTGAGGCGCCATTCATCCGCTCACCTCCTCCATGGGATCTCGATCCGCCTCTGCCATCTCCCTCCCCATCAACGCGGCTCCCGAACATGGATCAGGGGCTCGCGGAAGTGCAGGGAACATTCAACCGCAAGCGTCGTCAATCAGATCTCTTTCACGATCACAGAGTAGCCTCCCCGCCTTTTCGCTTTTCAAATGCCTGCATATCATGGCGTCCGATGAACACTCAACCGACCCAGAAGGAGGGCGGAGCGACGCACGCCTGGCAGAGGTTTCGCAATGAGAGGAATTCATCCACCACCCAAACACGCACGACCTTGGCGGATAATTGCGTCACGAAGGCTTGTATTGAGCCATAGTGACACAACGCGATCGTGGCGATTGTGTGCTTCCTCGAGCCGGATGTTGCATCCGCGATCTGTTCTTTGCGAGCACAGCAAACAAGTGAAACGGAAATATAGTAGGATGAAAAACGGACGATATTTACACGTAACGGATCATACATGTATCTCATCACACCAATGAGCGGTGGATTTGGAAGAAAAGTTTCAGTAATAACAGCAACCTCAAGACCAGCACGCGCAACACGAGAAATAAACAGCGAAGATTTTAAATATACTGTCGTTATTTAACATCGCATTTTCAACTGTCAATATTTGGACAACGCATCACCAGAGGATTTGGATATGAAGTCATGTCCTCTTCCATGCTCTGCCGGCTGTTTGGCCATCTGCTGCGTGCAAGTTTTTGTTGTTGTGTGCAGTCTGAAAGTGGCAAGTGGCAAAAAAGTGTCGCTTCGGTTTCGCCGTGTGCCAGGTCAAATGCCCTTTTGATCCGCCCTCCACTGCCGTTTCCATAGAACTTCAGTGAGCAGCCATCCTACGGTGTCTTGCTTCAAAGTCGCGTTTGCCACAATTGGGGAGTCGGCGCGCGTGATTTGCCCAATTTGCCTCTTCCTTTCCTGTTTTGGCTCTACCGGCGAAAACTTGGAGCACGAAAGAATGGTTTATGTTTGGTTGTGATAGTGATTGGGGAAAAGCTGTTCAAAACAAGAGGCTAGCATATGCAAGTGGTCCGCTCTTAATGCTCGCTTCGAAAGCATTCATGCCCTGGTTGCGAAATTGATCGCAGAACTTGCGACGACGACGAAGAGTTTATGACCGTCCACACATTGACAATCAGATACGTACGAGACTGAAAAGCCATTTTTTCTTCTCCTTATTCATCACTTCAGTCCCCTGACGCAAAAAACTCCTTCAACTGCCAAATCCCCAAGACCCCGATTCCCTATCGCTCGTTTCCCTTGACACAGTCTACGGGCTCAACCGTTTCGCATCCCGCGGGAACATGGACGTCCGCCGGACGTTCCCGAGATTCAGGTACAGCATGATCAGACGCTCAAGGCCGATGCCACCGCCTCCGTGCGGCGGCGCGCCGTACTTGAACGCGTCAATGTACGGCCGGATCGTCTCGAGGTCCACCCTGTGCTCGCGCGCCCGCGACTCGAGCAGCGTAGTGTCGTGCACGCGCTGCCCGCCGGATAGAATCTCCTCGCCGTGAATAAAAAAGTCGTACGAGTTCGAGTAGCCCGGGTTGTGCGGGTCCGGCATCGTGTGGAACGACCGCAGCGCCAAGGGGAACTTGTCCAGCATGTAAAAGTCGGTCTTGTACTTTTCACGTACGAGCCGCCCCAGCTTTTTTTCAAGATCTATACTGATATTGAGGGAGAGCAAAGGCACCAAAGGTGTAAGCTAACAAACAAGAAAAAAACAAAAAAGGGGCCTTAGGAAAGGAGACCGCGACATCATACGTCATGCCATCAAAGTCGTCAATTTCGGCGCCGGCTTCCCGCAGCATCTTGATTCCTTCCTTAAAGTCGAGTCGAAGCGTCTTTGGAAGGTACAAAAAGTCCTCGAACGGGAACTGCTTCTTCACAGCCTCGATCTCAGCCGCGAACCGCGTCTTCAGCCCGTCAAAGATGAACACAAATAGCTTGTCAAACAGGTCAAGCACTTCGTGGTAGTGCTCCTCGAACGCCATTTCGAGATCGAGACCGACAAACTCGGTCATGCGACTGCGCGAGAATGCCATCTCTTCACGGAACACTGGACCCAGGAGGGCAGTGTTACTCGGATTAAGGGAAAAAGAAGGAATACGAACGAGCGGGAGATTAAATAACGTACCAGGAGCGATCTCAAAGACGCGCTCAAAGTCGGAACAAATTGCCATCTGCTTGTAAAGTTGTGGTGATTGCGCCAGGTATGCGTCGCCTGCAGGAAAAGAAACAACGATTGCTTTTAGAAAGAAGAAAATTGAAAAATATGCGCCCACCCAACAACTCTCGGGAACTAAGTTACAGAATCTTCTAGAAATAGGATGAAGAAAGTGCACTTACGGTTAAAGTACTTGATTTTGAATGCATTTCTACCGCCCTCGCCTGCCGCTGCAACTATCTTGGGAGTGTGGATCTCGATAAATCCCTTTTCGGTCAGAAAGTCGTGGAACAGCTGGCAAACGCCCGACTGCATACGAAAGATGGCCTGATTTGCCTGGGTCTTTTTTTTGTGTGCGCGAATCCAGTTGTTGTAGGGACGAATGAAAATCAACAATGACTAGCGAAAACGTACTCTCAGGTCAATGATCCTGCCGTCCAGACGAGGGCCGATGAGAACACGGATCCCCTCCTCCTCCTCGCCACGAGAAGCATCCTCCATGGCGAACGGCAGGCGCTCTGCTGCCTTGCTGATGACGTGGATCTGCTTCACTTTGAGCTCGACCGACTGGATGGTGCAGCTCTTGACGAGCTCTTTTGCCTTGACGACGATCGCCTCCACGAGAACAAGGGACTCGAAGGTGATGCTGGGCAGTGTTTGAGGGCGCTGTTAGCAAAGAATGCACCGAAAGATTGGAGTGGGGTTCCAGGGAAGTAAGAAACAGGCGGAAATATACGCACCCAAACCCCCGCAGAAACAGAATAACCTCTACTACTCACTCGGTCACAAAATTGAGCATCTGCCTGCTGACGTTGGCCGCGTCCTTGGCCACAACGGCCTGGACGGTGACGGCACGTTGGCGGAGAGTCAGGAAGCACATCCCACCCCAGGGGTTCCGTTTGTGGATGCGCGCCTGCACGAGAACGACTTGGTCGACGAGCGACTCGCTCAGGTCCTCAATTCGCGTGCGCTTCCGGCCTGTGCGCTCCTGCGATTGATTCAGGGGCAGTGCGCCGTACTTGCCCGCAGAGTAATCCACAGTGTTGGGCTCGCGTGCGGCCCTTTCCGCGGCCTTTTCGGCGGCCTGGTGCATGGGATCGTTGATAGGGAAAAAGAATGAAGAAGGCGGGCAGAAGATCGCGGTGAGGGTGGGGAAAAGGACAGAGGGAGAGAGACAATAGCCTGCTTAAGATCGACGCATACTATGCAAGACCACACACAATCACATTACACTCCGCATTTACACGCACCCACACCGATCGCCCAGAACAAACACGCACAAACACACCGCCTTACGCACCACCCGCCGTTGCGTCTCGAGCTTCTTCGCTTCCTTCTCCTGTTTGGCGCGCCTCTTCTTCAGCTGGGTGGCCGACAGCGGCTTGCCGTCCTCGCCGAGTACCACAGCGTAGCCACCCGCAACGCCATCGGCGGCTGGCGTGGATCCTGCGGGGATTGCGGTTGTCGATGTTGCGGTGACTACGATCTCCTTATCGCCGTTGCTGGGACTGGTGCTGTTCTTGGCGTGGGCAGTGTCCATTGGCTTCTCAAATGCAATTGTCCACGACCCTCCTCACTGACTGACTTGGCCACATTTTATGTGAGCGATTTGGGACGGTATCGTTTGCGAGGTTTTGGGAACTAATACCCTTGACAGACTGAATGGACTAGCCGCGCTCCGCAAAAAACAAAAGAATCATTGACTCTGAGGTGCCCACCTGCCTCTGAAGGTCGTCCTGTGTCATTGGAGTGAAATTATTTTGCTTCATTAGATGATCATTGCAAAGAAACACCTTTGGCGGAGGCATGCTGACTTGGACAGGTGGAGGGCTTTCACATCTATTTGTCATCCACCGAGCGGTACGATTGATGAGAGTTGATGCACCTCTTGCATCATAACGGAACAAAGCTTCTGTTCGATAATTCACGGGTCATTACTTTTTCGCGGAAGATCCAACGGAGAGTGGTCGCGACTGGTGTTCGCGTGCAGTTGTCGCAACGCGACTCACGAGGCGCCGACGACGTGGGTACTTTCACGGTTGAAAGTCTTCACATCCCCTTACGTTGCCGCATAGCTCAATGATTTGGTTCTTCTTAACGCGTCGCGAAGGCAGGCACTAGAAAAAAAAATGAAAAACTCCGGGAACAACAGCCAAAATCAAGAAAGTTGTGTTGTGGTCGAAATCTAAAAAAGAAACTGTCTATCCTTAGACAACGCGTTGACGGAGAGTCAGTTGAGAGTCATCAAAACGAGGAAAGAAGGGAGTTGAAGCAAAGGGAGAAGAGAGAGAGTCTATCAAGCAGTATGGACTTCATCTGCTCAGCAACCCGCATTGAGACCAATCCAGCCAGATTGGAAGCACGGAGATGGATTATGTCGATCGAAGCCTTCTTTTTATGGGAATAGAAACGTGGGCAAGACAGCGCCAGCGGCTGGCAGTTTGCGCGTTTGACAAAATTTCTAGGCCACCTGAACATGACATCACTGATGTGTTAATGCAACAACAAGAATCCGACAGTGAAAAAAAAAGGAACTGCTCCTCTGTCTAGGCCTCTGCCGGAGGCGGCGCACGCTTCCTGCGAAAACCGGGCGTGGAGGGCGCACTCTTTGACACCGCGTCCGATAGAGTGCAAAAAACCACCGCGGCTAATTTCTTCGCGAAAATTTCTTCTCCCGGCGCATGACGGACTCGCGCCGTAAAAAATGGAAAATTGGGCTGGCGGTGTCTTTCCTTTTCACAGGGGGAGCAAAAGTCACGCACATCTCTTAATTTGGCTTATCGGGGTGAACTTTTTCTGTTGTCGGCTGTTAGAGCTTCGGGAAAACGTTCTCCCCTCCCGTTCCTGAATCAGGGATGATCTGGATTCTGACTCAGGCTTCTGGTAACCAAGATTGGGGTTGGCGCCTGAAATCTCCCAATTGCCTGATTGGGAAACAAGGCTGAGTGAGAGACAACTTACAAACATCCTGCGCTGTCTTGCCCACAACCCCGCAGTCGCATATGTCAGTGAAAGCCGACCACCAAGCCGGCGTGAAGGAATGACCCAAGTTCATTGGTGATCGATGGCTCCTTTCCACACACCAATCTCAATCTCTTGTCCGCCACTTTCTTTTCGCCCACAAAGACCAGAGGCAAGTCGCAAGCCGCTGAGTCCGGTCATTGTCTCAAAGAGCCAAAGCAAAAGAGCGGAGGAGGCAAAAGTCAACGACGTTTTCTGATTTGGCAACGAAAGCGTTAGTGTTCCGTTCCTCTGATCAGAATCATTTATGTAATTATCCACGACTTCTGTGTCGGGTCAAACCTACAGCTTCTCGCATTAAAATGCCAAGCTGGCACGACGCAGGATCAGCCCGCTTTGTGGAAGGTTTCAAAAGAGAACGGCGGAAGAAGCCTCCACGATTTGAATTCGGTTTTGGCGAGCGATGAGGACAAATCAAGAAAGATCGGTCAGCGTTTTCAAAAAGTGACCTCTGCTTACGTAAAAAAACGTCGTCGCCTTCACTTGCTATGGTTGGAAACGCATCGACAGAGAATCAGAGCTGAAAGTTATCAAACCGTGCAAAGAAGCAAGTTGAAGCAAAGGGGGAAAAAAAAGAGAGAATCCATCAAGTTAAAATTCGATCTATCCTTGGACAACGCATCGACCAAGAATCAGAGTTGAAAGTCACGGAAACGAGGAGAGAAGACAGTTGAAGCAAAGGAGAAAAAACGGAGAAAATCCTTGCTGAACCCGTAACTGGTCCCGATGCAGTTCTTGGCGACGGCGAGGTCGGCGACGGTCAGACAGAGGAGGAGGAGGGAAACTTGGAGAAGCTGTATCTTGTTGCCGTGGAATGGGGAGAGGGACTCTGTCCAGTGATACCTTTTTATGGAAATTGCAAAGTGGGCAAGACAGCGCCTTCGGCGAACTCGCGGTTTGCGCATCTTCTTTGGGACGCAAGGACCAAATGGCGCAACCGCGCCTCGCCTTCAGGGAGCCGAAGCCACTCTCATCCATATCTGGCTTATTGGTGCCTTTTTCTGTTGTCGGCTGGGTAAGAGGGTCCGTACCGGGTTCCGCACTCTCGATTCTCGTACATTGTGCATAAGGCAATGCCTACGTCTTGCGCTGTCTTGCCCAAAAACGCCCAGTCGCATTTTCCAGCGGAAAGTCGACAATGAAAAAGGAAAACAGTTATGCGAGGCAGATGACCTTGCACAACTTCTTTGGGGTCCCCCACAACTACTCCCTCTTTCTTTCTTTCCTTTACCACGCCAAAAAACTCTCCCTTTCCCCCTCCCCATCCCCCAAAGCTAAGAGCTCAACCGCTTCGGGTCGCGCGGGAGTATGGACATCGAAAGAACACCACGTCGATACGCTCAAGGCCGACAGCGTTGCGGCGGCTCACCGTACTTGAGCGCGCGTGAATGAACATGTTCTGGATTGTCTTGGTGCCCATCCCGCGCTTGTTGCGCCCGCGACTTGAGATGCGCCCTGCCTTGCACTCGCTGCGCCAGCCAGGATCCTCGCGCCGCCCTTGAAAAATTCGCACAGGTCGGAGTGTGCGGTCTGCCATCGGTTTAGAACGGTCGCACCGCAATCGAGAACGTGTCCAATGTGTAAGAGTCGGTTCCGTATTCTTTGCTCACAGGGAAATGCTTGGTTCCTTTCAATGCTGGATCAACATCCTGGCGTGAAGGTGTAGAGAGACGTAGCAGGGGCTTGTTAGCAGCGGAGGGCGCAATCTTTCTGGCGGCAGCGATTTACAATTCCTTCAGTTCGCAGAGGTCAATTCTCACTCAGCGGATGCATCTCCACAAACAAAATTTTCGGCAGTCTGAAAGGTGAAAGATCCACACCTGCAAATGACAAGATCGAGAGGGGGCTGGTGGCACCGGTTGTTCTTCAGAAGAACGAACGGTGCCACCTGCCCCCTAATCTATACCAAAAAAAGGAATTGATTCCGGCACAACAGCCGCCAAAAACAGCAAGTTTCGAGGCGCGTGGTGGTGCCGATGCGGGTCGGCTTCCCATTGGTTCTCCGGACCTTCCCGACTGCTTCCCTTCCGGGCAACACACAGGCAGGCAAACAGACAGACAGACAGACTAACAGACAGCCAAAGAGACGGGGTGCATAACGCTGGAAGCGGAAGGTCTTGGCACATTCCACTTCGCCATAAATACCACCACCAAGGACAACAGAGCAGCCACACACCATCGTTGCCCCTCATCCCCTCGTACCTCATACTCCATCGAGAAGCTTTCAGCAGGCCTCAAAGTAGCGACAACTCTCTCTCTCCCTAATACTACGCGAGATTGAATAATCATGAAGCTGGGATCGATCCTGCTCGCTGCCGCCTCCCTGGCCGTCGCGTCCGCTTCCGCGGCGCCCCTTGAGAACGGATCGGCTGTCATCCACAAGGCAAGCGACACAGAGAGAAGGGGGACGTGGGATTGGGGGGAAGTGGAAGGGTGCTGCGGTTTGTTGAATTGGCCCAGGGCGGATTCTCACATCGATCTAACGCCTCATTGATGCGCCTTCCCAATCGAAACATAGGTTGCCATCTCCAAGCCTGCCAACGCAAAGCCCCACAACACCCAACGCGCCATCAAGCGCTGGGCGAACCGAATCCTGCCGGGTAACTCGACCCTCGAGCGCAGGCAGTCGTCCGCGCCGCTCACAAACGAGTCGGACGAACTGTACAACGCGCCCGTGACGCTCGGGAACGGGCAGTCGTTCCTGCTGGATCTTGACACGTAAGCAGTGAGCTTTCATTTGGAGGTGGAAGGGGGCTAAGGACACAGCGTACCACATTGTCTCACAATTGCTATCCATTCCACAGCGGATCCTCCGACACTTGGTTCCGCGGACCCAACTGCAAGTCCTCGGACCAGTCGTGCGGTGTCTCGGGTCAGCCGACCGTCAAGACCTCCGACTCGACGCTGTCGTCCACCTCTCTGAGTTGGACCACCTCGTACGGCTCTGGCTCCGTCGGCGGAAAAGTATACAAGGGCCCTGTCCAGATGGCCGGCGTGTCCGCCTCCATCTCTTTCGGCGTGTCCACCTCCGAGACCGGCTTCGCCGGTGTCGGAGACGGACTCATGGGGCTTGCGTACGCCAGCATCTCCAACATCGCCTCTGCGGGCGCCAGCAACACCAACTGGATCGACGCGCTCAAGCTGTCCAACAACGAATTCGCCTTCTACCTCTCCAACGGCGCCGACAAGGACCAAGGCGAGGTCACCATCGGCGGCACCGACCCGTCAAAGTACACCGGCTCGTTCAGCTACATCCCGCTCAACTCGGAGACGTACTGGCAAATGTCCTGGTCCGGCGGCAAGTGGGCCGCAGGCTCGTCATCGGGCGCCCTCGACGGGTCTATCTCTAACTTTATCGCCGACACCGGCACAACGCTCATGATCCTCGACACCGCGGCCGCCGACGGTATCAACAAGGGCATCGGCGCGTCGTCGTACTCGTCGTCGACGGGCGCGTACGCCATCTCGTGCAGCAAGAGCACTACAGGCTCGCCGTTCACGTTGACGCTTAACGGCGTCAAGTACTCGATCCCCGCGAACGTGTACGTGCTCGACAACGGCGACGGCACCTGCATCTCGGGCGTCACCCGCGGCGCCGCGGACGCCGGCGTCGGTATCCTGGGCGACATCTTCCTGAGGCAATACTACAGCGTGTACGACAAGGCCAACGCGCGCGTCGGGTTTGCGCAGGCGGTGCACCCGGGAGGTTCGACCACCCCGACGACCACGTCGACCACCACGACTACCGCAAAGACGACCACTACGTCTACTGCAAAGACGACGTCAACTTCGACAAAGACGTCGACGACTACGCCCGCGACCACGACGACCGCGACGACGTGCGCCCACTCGATCTGCACGACCGGAACCAAGCTGAAGTCGTCGTGCGACCCGTGCGCTGCGCAGATCATCGCGCAAGACTCGTACTGCGGCAGCACGTCCTGGGACTCTATCTGCGTCGGCGAGGTCGCCTCCATCTGCGGCATCACGTGCTGAGTCGAAGCGCTCTGCTATTTCCCTTCCTCGCTTCCTTTAATTGTCGTCCTATTCTGTCTTCATATTCTCACTACCTCATCCCGAAGGAGAAGTTGTCCTCCCTTTCAAACTCGATATGCACTAATGTCCCCAGCTTACCCCTCCCTGTTGCTAAATGAGGCTCAGGGTGATAATTGCTTCAAACGCCCGCATATTTTTGCCCCAGTTCGCGAAATTTTAATAGCAAAACAGAAACACAACTTGCCGAAATTCAACTTGCTCCTACATATAGAGTGCCATTGGACGGCAGGGAAGTGCCCAAATCGAACGGGTTTCTGTTTCTCGCAGTTGTGTGGGTCGTCAGGGTCAAAGACGTAAAGGGCAGCGGCAAGGGTGTTGCACTTGACGTGTCAGAACATTCGGACGGGAATTGTTCAAGATTTGGCGTCCGAAAACAAAATAATTGACTATGCAGAGTGGGATAGCTATTCTTGTCGCAAGTGCGAGAGGTTTCCAATTCAAAAGTCCTTTCCCCCCTTCCCCACATAATCAAGCATATTTCATTGTTACATTACTTGCAGCAAGGTTCGCCGCAAGATGAGATCATACATAGTTTACAGCAAACAGATGAGGAAACGAATGGGACGGTCGGGGTGAAGATTCTGTACACATAAAAAAAAGGGAAGTATTATCCACAAAAGGGGGGTAGGGGGGAAGTGGGAAGGGGTAAAGAGGCTTAAATACAGATTGGGGGACGCGCACGGCCTCCAAACAATCGCTAGCTTTGACCCGTCCACGTCACTCCACTTCTTCCTCCACTTTCCCCTCCTCCTCAACTCCATCCTCCTTTCCTCCCTCCACGCCCACCTCCCCACCCTCACCTTCCTCCTCTCCCACCTCCCCCTCCCCATCCGCCCCCACCCTCGCCACCGCAATTCCAGCCCCCAACGCAACCGTCGCCCTCCAAAACCGTTCAAACCCCCCGCCTCCGTCGCCGTCGCCGAACCCGCCCATCCCCGCGTGCAGCCGGTACCCAATCCCGGCCAGCACCTCCCGCTCCGCGGCCGCCACGGCGGGCGTAGCGGGTGGTCCGCGCGCGCGGGAGGAGAGGTGCTTTTGGGCGAGGCGGAGGGCGGCGAGGAAGTGTGTTGTTGGTGCGGTGGAGGGTGTGGTTGTTGTTGTGGTTGGCGTTGTTGTGGTGATGGTTGGTGGGGGTGGAGGTTCCGGGGGTGGTGGGGGTGGTGGTGTTGAGGGCGAGAGGCGGGGTTGGCGGTGGTGGTGATGCTGCGGTGTCGAGGGAGTCGAGGTGGTTGCGTTGAGGCGACGCGCTGCGCGGAAGCGGCCGAGGAACCAGAGGGCGGTGATCAGCTCGTCGCAGGAGGCGTCGGTGGCGTCGACGGCGTCGCGGACGAGGCGGTGGGTTGGGGAAAGGGAGTCGGCGGCGGCGGGAGTGCGGGAGTGGAGGGACGCGAGGATGTGGGTTGTGAGGTCGTGCAGGGTCGGCGGGGCGGGCGGAGGGTGTGGTGGGGATGGCGACGGGGCTGGGGAGGGGGAAGGGTTGGTGGTGGGGGATGGTGAGATATTGAGGTCGACGGTGAGTGCGGCGAGATCTGAGGAGTGAAGAGATATTAGGGCCGTGGCGATTTGTCGCGAGGCGGAGGTTTGTGAAAGTGGAGACGCTGCTCACAGATCATGGCGTCGCGGAGCGCGGACTCGGAGACGGCGGGGTGTGGGCGGCTGCTGCGTACGGCGTTGCTTGCGCTGCTGCTGCCGTCGCGGTCCGCCACCCGCGAAGGGAGCCGCATCTTCGGAACTGGAGCAGAGAAAAGAGGCAGATTTGGTGGTGGGAGCGTGTGGCGGAGTGGGGCTTGCTGTGGCGGTCAGGTGCTGACGGCGGAGACGGCGGAGGGGCGGAGTGTGAGGGGAAAAAAAAAATCAAGCCGCAGAAAGCCAGTAGCAAGACTCGCGTAGAGGCGTTCGCTGGACCCGGCAGCGCAAAGTTAGCGGGGTAAGCATCGACTAGCACACCAAGCTTCACCTGGGTCTACGCTACTCCTCACCTTCCCATCGTCCCGTGCGGGACTCGGGCGCGCTGGGACCTCCTCGGTGGCCGAAAGTTTGGTTGGGGGCGACGGAACCGTCGGGGGATCGGCCAGGGGTAAAATGCGCCGGCTAAACTCGGTGGCCCGGCCCCTCGGTCCGAAGTCGCTGATAAAATAAGGTTTGGGGGGCGGCCAGGAGATGACGTTGTGAGGCTGTTCAATTTGCAATTCGTTCGGTCATGTGCCACAAACTTGACGTCAGGTCAAGCGGACACAAACAATTGTGTCCTCCCTGTGCGCCTCACTTTTTTTTTTTTTTTTTTTTTTTTGTTGTTTTTTTTTTTCCCTTTACCTTCTTGGGCTGTCCCCCCACCTTCCGAACACTCGACGGGGAAAACAAAATATCGACAAGCAGAAATAATACATAGTGCATTATAGAAAACTTAAAATACTTGCAACGAACGTCCGAACAAGAGTCGCTCACGTCACCAAACTGACTTCTCCCAACGTGCCCTCTTCGTCCCCCATCCGCCCTCCGCCTCCTCCGCCCTCCGCTTACCCCTCCCCTTCTCAATACACACGCCACCCGCAAAACACCCCGCCGCAACCATCCCCTCCGCCAACCCCACCGCCGCCGCGCAAAACCCTTCAAACTCGCTCGCACCGCCGCCCAGGTCGGCGCGATCCGACCGCGCCACGCACAGCCGGTACCCCAACCCCGCGAGGACTTCGCGCTCCGCGGCGTTCAGCTCCGCGACGCCGACGCCCGCCACGCCGGCGAGCGAGGCCCAGGTCGCGTTCGCGTGTGTACGGTCGCGGAGGTGTTTCCAGGCGAGGACGAGGCAGGCGAGGAAGTGGATGCGGGTGCGGGCGGCGACTGGTGTGGTTTGTCGCGGCGGCCGTGGTGAGGTGGATGCGCGCGCGAGCCGGAACCGGGAGAGGTAGAATAGCGCGAGGTACACGTCTGTAAAGGTAGATTGCGAGCGCAGGGTGAGGGTGTGCACGAATCGGTGCGTCGTGGTGTGGTCTGGTGTTGTGGTGGTGGCGGGAGTCCGGAGGGACAGCGCGGTCGCCGGGTCTGTGAAGTCCAGGTCGATGGTGACGGCGGCGAGGTCTTTTTTTTATGGAGGGAGGGAGGGTGTTTGTTAGAATGGGAGAGGTGATGAGACAGGGGGCGCTCGTACGTACAAATTAATGCGTTTCGGAAGGCGGCGGCGGGGTTGGGGAATTGCTGCGGCGGCGGCGGTGGGACGGCTGCTGGGGCAAGGAGGTTTGAAAGCGGCGGCGGCGGCGGCGGCGGGTGTGGCGGTGCTGCCGCCGCCGCCGCTTTCGCGGGCACAGCCATCGTTGTTGGCATGGGTGTGTTTCCTTTGTTTGTTTGGTTCGTTTCGTTCGAGGGTGGGGGCCAGGTGTCGCCTTCACTTCGGCGGGCGTGCGGGGTCGATGGCTAGGCGGGTGCGACTCGGGCTGGAGGGGGCGCCGTTGGGGGGGGAGTGGTCGTCGAAGGGTCCAAGTCGTCGCTGGTGGCTTGTTGGTTGGTTGAGTGGATTGTTGCTTTTTTCTTGCTTGTTCTTGTTGTTGTTGTTGTTGTTGTTGTTGCTTGTTTGTCGTCTGAAGCAAGAAAGAAAGAAAGAAGGAAGGTTTATTTATCAGCGTGTGCGGGAGAGACAAACAAACAAACAAACAAACAAACAAGCAAACATGGAAGTGGACAAGAAGAGAAAGCGGCCAACTTTATGCTTTGGCGTGTTTGGCTTTGTTTGTTTGGCTTTGTTTGAGTGAAGTTTTCCCTTTTGGGGAAAGCGGGCAATTAATTGTATGAAGGGCTCGGAAGACCGACTGCACAGGCCGCTTGGAGACACCCGAAAAACAAACAAACAAACAAACTAAAGCCAAATTCAGTTTGGCCGCCCTGGCGCTCTGTCGCTGTCTTGCCACCTCAACATGAATATTGATTACCCACAAACACCCACACACACACACACACACACACACACACACACACACACACACAAACACACACGCACGCACACACACACTGGTCAACGTAAGCGACGCCCAAGCGCGCCAAGACAGGGACCAAACATACACACTTCAAAACGAGTTGCAAACACACACACACACACACACACACACACACACACACACACACACACACAGCAAGCTCCCAAACATGGCTCTGACGCTCAGGGAAGCAGCAAAAAAAAAAAAAGTAAAAAATAAAAAAGAAAAGGAAAAACGCAAACAATCCAAAACGAAAAACCATACAAACCCCAAGCAAGCAGGCAGTGTTCCCCGCCCCCTCACCAAGCGCCAAACACACACACACACACACACACACACACACACTCACCCTTCTTATCAACACCACGGCCCGCTCCAAGACCGTTTTGACAATACTCGAAATTCGATTTTACTTTGTTTTTTTTTTTTGTATATTTCTGCATCGACGCCGGGCCATAACAACAACAAAGGCCAAAAGGGCGGACGCAAAAACAAACCCCAATTGTACAAAATTGGAAAAAGGAGAAGAGGAAGAAGAAAAAAAACGCAAAACCCCAACGAAGCCCGCCCCTATCCCCGCCCAAACACCGCCTGCGAAAAAAATAATAATAGGGCGGGTCGGGTAAAGGGCGGAGTGTACGGGGAGGGTGGGTTTGTTTTGCGACCCCATTGAAAAAGCAAAGAGAGGAATATAAAGAATGGAAGGATTCCCAGGAATACGAACGAGGGAACGAGGAAGACGGGGGGGGAGGGATGAGGTTTTGAAAAGTTGAAAACAAGTCGGAATGGAGGAAGGGAGGAGGGCGGTCTGTACATCATTCGGAAACGAATAATGATAGGGGAAGGTTTGCAACCGAAGAGGTGGGAGAGCGGGCCGCGCGCCCCGAGAGATAATATGGACGGGTGGGGGAAGCGGGGCCTGGCGAGAATAAATAGGACAAGGAAAGAGGGAGTGAGGGTTGCGGGTTTTTGGGTTTGGAGGAGTACAGACGGAGGAGGTAGGAGGGAGGGGTGTGACAAATAGATAGATAGGGAGGAGAAACACATCGGAGGAGGAAGTACAGAGGGGTGTGGAGTTTTTGGTAAGAGGCGGGAAAGGGAAAGAAGGGGAATAAGAAGAGGAGAGACTGAATAAAATAACCCAGGAGAAGAAGAGGAGAGAAAGAGAGACAGAGAGTAATAATAAGATGACGAAGGACGGAAAACGATGAAATACCCGAAGAGAAGAAAGCAACGAGGGGAGAACAAAGGAAAAAACCCAAAGAATGAGGTCGTCGTCCGTCAAACCCCAACCGCCGCCCTCTTCACTGACGCCGCACCCTCCCCGGCCTCCTCCATCACCACATCCCCCGCCTCCGCCCGCTCCCCCTCCCCCACCTCCTCATCCTCTCGCCCCCTCTTCTCCGCTTTCACAGCCCTTACCCTCTCCGCAACCCTCACCGCCCTCATCCCCGCCGCGACCGCCGTGGCGCAAAAACGCCCGTAACCGGATGACGACGCGTCCGCCGCGTCACAGTGCAGGCGGTAGTCGAGCCCGGCGAGAAGGGAGCGCTCTGCGGCGGAGAGGGTCGAGGCGGGGATGTTGCTGAGCGCGGACCAGATGCGGAGGGTGTAGGTGCGGTCGGAGAGGCGTTTCCAGGCGAGGATGAGGGCCGCGGTGAAGTGGGTGTGGGACGGGTTGGGGGTGGGGGCGTGGGATGGTGGGGGTGACTGGGTGAGCGGGGATGCTGGGGTTGTGGGGCTGTCGGGTGGCGTTGGTGGGGTGGTCGGTGAGGTTGTTGTTGGGGGAGGGGAAGGAGGAGTGGAGGATGTGGACGTGGTGGTGGTGGTGGCGCGGAAACGGAGGAGGTAGAAGAGGGCAAGGTGCAGGTCGTTGAAGGACGATTGCGAGCGGGCGACGAGGGCGCGGACGAAGCGGCGGGTCGTGGTGTGGTCGACGGTCCCGCCAGTGGCGGTGGCGAGGGTGGGATCCGTGTCGATCGTGACTGCGGCGAGGTCTGGTTCGTGGGGAAGACACCCAGATGGGGGATGGGTCAGATCGTTGCGGTGCAAGTCAAAACAACAAGAGGCGAGCACGGATCACTCACGGATGAGCGCCTCGCAAAAGTCGGCCTGGATCCGTTCCGCCGAGTCACGATCGCCGCCGCCCGCGCGGCGACGCGGTGGGGCGTCGGCGGCAATGGGCGCCAGCAGCGGGAGCGACGAGGGCAACACAGTGAAGGTTGTTTTGAAGGCGTCGGTGGGGAGGAAGGTGCCGGAGCGCGTCAGCCGCGGTTGCTTAGGGTGGCCACCGTGGTGGTGGTGGTGCGTGCTGTGCGCGTGCGGCGGCTGCTGCTGCTGCTTGTGGTGAGGGTTCATGTTGTGCGGGCAGGTAGCGGCGGCGGCGGCGTCGGCGGGTTGCACCGTGTGTGGTGGTGGTGGTGGCGGTTGTGGGAAGGCGTTGAAGGCAGAGGCGGAGGCGGCTGTGGTGGTGCTGAGACTGCTGCTTCGCATTGTGCAAGTGTTTGTACACGAGTGGTTTCCCTTTTGGTTTCGATTGGGGGAAGGGGGTTTGTTTCCTGTTTATGAGCGGGCGAGGCACTCTCGAAGAAGGGTGAGGTGAGAAGGGAGGGAAGGGGAAGGGGTATCGATCTTATTTTTTTCCGTGGGGAGACGGCGCAACCAAAAGAGGCGTGCGTGGGTTAGAATCAAAGAAGTGGTTGGGGTGTGGGGTGGGTGGATCGTGGGTCGGTAGAGTGGAAGTGAGGGCGAACGGCGGCGAGTGGCGGCAGCAGCGGTTTTTCGAGGTAATATAGGGTTCCTTTCGCTTACTCTCTCTTCTCTCTCTCTCTCTCTCTCTCTGTCTCCGTCTGTCTCTGTCCCTTCCCGAGGCTCTTTCTTCGCGCTCAGCCACTGTGGGAAAGAAAAAGGGAAAGGGAAAGAGCACGAAAAAAAAAAAGAGAGATATGCCGATGACGCGCATCGATGAGAAATCTTTTTTCTTTTCCTCTTTTTTGCTATTTTTTGGTACGATTAGATATCTTTCTTTTCTTTCTTCCGTTCGGGAAAACAACGAGTATTGTTGCACAGCCACGAAGTGCGCGCGGCTGTTTGAATTCCACCGCGCGCTCGTTTGGAATCTCGCGCTGGCCACACACAGACACATATTTTCTCTGTCGCTCTCTCTTCCTCCCTCTCTCTCTGCATTCCCCCGATCTAGCAAGCACACTTCATTCCGTAAAAATTCAGGAAAAATAATAAACGGTCAAAATTTAAATGAAATGGCTGTATCTGTTGAATTGTTCTTTGGGGGACAGCTGGATTTCATTTCCGCCTGGCAAAAAACCCTCAAGCGCCACCAACCTCGGGGGCATTTCATTTCAATTTTTTTGTTCCCCCCGCGCCACATGCGGCGAAAACGCGGGAAAGAGCGGCGTGAATGGAATCTGGAATCATGTGCAAAATATGCATTACACCTGGATTCCATCGGTGGGGGATTCTCACAGAGGGAACATGAACCCACGCCGCGTTCCTCCCCGCGTTTCCTCACGCAAAAGCTGCGTCCCTCCCCAAAATCAAGCAGGGTTGTGGGTCGCCTTGCATACGTTTTGGGCCTACGCCCAAGCTCGTTTACGTCAGCCAAGGAAAAAGGGTTTGGAAGCTTGGCGCCGAATCTGGGTGGCACCGCCCCGATATTTATCTTTTTCTTTTCCTTTCTTGCCGAGGGGTTTTTGGTATTGTGGCTGTGCTGGCCCCAGCTGCTGCTGTCTTTTGGCAAAAAGAAAGAAACACCTCCAGCTTGGCGCCCGCGTATGACGCAAAGGACTTTCCAGAGGTTGGGCGATGATAGGTTGATGGCGACAACACGCGATCTGAATGCGAAATAATCCGATTTCGCGTTTGTCAGAGCAGAAACCGGATTTGATTTCTCTTCTTGCTGGGGGGGTGCATTTCGCAGGGGGGAAGGGGTGGAGTAATTGGTTGAACATCGTTCTCTCTATCTCTTGTGTGGGTTTTTGTCAGCGATGCCTTTGGTGGTTGGTAATCAAAGAGCGAGCGAGTGGGCGCGGTCTCTGTCTGTCTCCGGTTGTGGTTTGCATCCCTCTGTCTGTCTGCCCATCTGTCTGCCTATCTGTCAGGCGGAATGTCTCTCTCTCTCTCTCTCTCTCTCTCTCTCTCTCTCTCTCTCTCTCTCTCTCCCCTTGGCCCTCTCTCAGCACAGACGCCCAGACAGCCAGCCTCTCCGCCGCAGCCACGCAACGCCAAGGTTTCAACTTCTTTTCATGTTTTACATATCGTTTCTGTTTCTGTTTTCTCTTTTTTTTTTTTTTTTTTTTCCTTTTTTTTCTTCTTCCTGTTCCTTTTCATTTGTATAAAAACTCCTTTCGCAAAAAAGATCGCACCAGATCGCGCCGCCTCAAACCGTCGTCGCCCCCAGGCATCCGCCCCCCCTTTCCCCGCCGCCTGCAGCTAGCCAGCAGCTACCACTCCCGCGCTCCCGTTCCCGCCAGCACACCCTCACCAAATCAACCAGTTCGTCCCCGAGAGGCCGATCCATCGATCAATCCATCCACCGATCCATCCAATCCAAATGGCCTCCTTCTCCTCCTCGGAGCCACCCGCACCTGCACCAGCAGCGTCCCACCCGGCTCCGCGCAACAACAACAACAACAACCACAAACTCCTCCCCACCGCCTTGATCTGTTGAGTACATGCCTGCCTCCCTTCTCCCTTCTGCTCCTTTCCCAAAACGGCGTTCTTAACCAAACACCAAACCCACCCACCCCCCCAAATCCAGACCTCGCCGCGCTAACCGTCGACAGCGACCCCACACTCCCCGCCGCAGCCCGCGCTGCACTCCACTCCTCCCACCACGCCCACACCCAGCGATTCGTCGCGACCTTGGTCGCCGCCACCGGCGCCTCGTTCCACGCCCTCCAGCTCGCATTGCACTACCTCCTCCGCGTCCGCAACGCAACGTCCGCCGCCGCAGAAGGCGCTGCCGTCGATCCGTCGCTTTCCACAATACAACCCTCCACCAAACCGCAACTCAAACACCTCGCCGCCGCGATCGCACCGCTCTCCCCTCCCGCAAGCCCCGCCCCGACCACCAGCTCCCTCACCGCAGCCACAACGACGACCCAAACCGCACCCCCGCCACACCGCCGCCGCCACCACCACCCAACAACATCCTTCACAGCCGCCCTCCTCCTCGCCCTCAAATACCTGCGCGACCGCGGCACCCCGCCCGCCCGCGTGCTCGCCCGACTCGCAGGCGTCCCGTTGCGAGACCTCCTCGACGCGCAGAGGCACGCCCTCGAGACGTTGGGGTACCGCCTCGCGGTCGAGTTTGACGGGGGGCGGTTTAAGCAGGCGTGTGAGCGGGTCGTGTGGGTTGCCGTCGGGGTGTGTGAGGGGAGGGCGGGGAAGGGGAGTGCTGGGAAGAGGGGGAGGGAGGAAGTGGTGGAGGCGGAGGAGGAGATGGTTGGGAGGAGTGTGAAGAGGGTGGCTGTGGAGTGATTTTCGGGATGGATACCGTTCGGAGGTGGGCGGAGGTGTGAGTGGCGAAATGTTGATTTTCAGCGGACATCCGCCTGCTTCGCATATTTTTACTTTCAACGCTTCTTCCCCTTCTACGTTTGAGACTTTGCTTTCTCTTCGCCGCTCCACTTTAAACTTATGTTCTTTAAAATCTGCTTTTTATATTTTCGCTCTTTAATTGCCCGCCTCCTTCTTTTCTATCATACGTTATCAGTTGCCCACGCACTTAATCAACGCAAGGATTACAACCACGTGAGCGTTTACTCAACAGAAGGAGGCCGGAATTTGAAGCCGATGAGATGTGCATGAGAGTTTCACATTGAGGAGCAATTCACAGATCGGAAGTGAGCCCGCCCTTGCCGCACCACCATCTTTTGCTGCAGACCTTAATATCTTTTTCTTTAAGGAAGCTTTGTATGTTTTGTTAAATGTTTTTTTGTATTCCACGGGCTGTGTTAAGGATGTGAGCAGAACGATGAGGTGCTTCGCGGGAAATTGGGAGAGGTAAGCACCAAAAACGGTTAATAAAAAGAAAGGCAAAATGAGGACTTTTGGGATGTGCGGAATGTGCTCGACACCATGATGCTTAAAAAAGAAAAGAAGCCAGGTGATCGAGAAGGCGAACATGGGATACGCTTGCAACAAGAAAACAAAACAAGAGAAACCATCAAAAAAAAAGTCCTCTGCGCCGACGCTTTTGTTCACGCCGTGTACCGCGGCAACGTCTCCACCCCGCCGGCTTCCCCGGTCCCCGGCGCCACCAGCGGGCGCGTCTCGGCGACGGCGTCGTCAGAGTGCCGGCGGCGGGGCACGCGGCTCTGTGCCGATGACGGCGGTGAGACGTACTTTGGCGGCAGCTGCGCGGCTGGGTCGTATGAGGCGGATCGGTTGGCTGGCGAGGCGGAGCGCGACCGGCGGCAGCTGGTGGATTCGCCGTGGTGCTGACGGCGGTGGCGGCGGCGGCGGCGGTGGACGACGACGATGGGGACGATGACGGCGGCGAGGATGAGGAGCTCGAACATGTGGGGGGGGGCGGTCGCTGCTGCTGGTGCTTTCGGGGGAGATTCCTTCGAGGTTTTGTTTGGAATCGAGAAAGGGTGGTTGTTGGGGGGGCAGGTTTGTTCTGTGAAAAAACTTCCCCCCCCGCCCTCTTTTTATTGCGCGTGTGGCTGCGGCGTGCGGGATGCGGGATGGGATGAGCGGCGGCCCGCAAGGCGGAAAAACTCGACCGACTCGAAACGACTGGGCAAAATAATTACGGTCACGTGATGGGTGGCTTGGCTGTTTTTGTGTTGTGTTCGAATTACGTAAGCCACGCCTCTTTTGAGTTTCGTCCGAGGCTTCCTGCAAGAAAGTGGGCCGGCAGGCCCGTTTTTTACTACGCTACGGCGTTTTTTTCCATTAAATGACATGATAGACCCTTCAATTTCTCACGCGAATACGATGAATACGCTTCTGCAAACACGGCAGAAATATGAGGTGCGCAAAACAATTGGAGGAGCAGAAGCATAGACAAAATGAATAGAGCGCTCTTTGAACTGCAGAGCCGTGAACAACCAACCGGTAACCGGTGAAAGAAGAAATCCTCCTCCTCCAGCAACTACCCTCCTTCGCCCCACCTCACAACAGCAACCCGCTTCCCCCCCCCCCTCACGCCATTACGGTGTACCGCGGCAGCGTCTCCACCCTCTCCTCCTCCACAGGCTGCTGCTGCGGCACCGCCGTCCGCCGCGTCTGCCGTGCGCCCGAAGCAGCAGCTTCCCCCGCCGACGGCCGTCCCCGCTGCCGCCGCCGCCGCATCGGTCCGTCCTCCCGCTCCATGTACTTGGGAAGCGCGTCGTCTTCGCCGTCGCCGGCGACGGTCGGTGTGGCGGTCATGTCGGTGCGGCACGAGGGCCGGTGGCAGCCGCGGCAGTTGCAGGAGGGGCAGCGGCGGAGCGCGAGGACTGGGACGACGACGAGGGTGGCGACGAGGAGAAGCTCAAACATGTGTGTGTGTGTGTGTGTGTGTGTGTGTGTGTGTGTGTGTGTGATTATGCGTGGTGTTGATTTGTAGGTGAGAGAAGGGATGCGAGGAGGGTTTCTTTGTGCTGTGCTTGTGTGTGTGTGTGTGTGTGTGTGTGTGTGTGTGCGTGTGTGTGTGTGTGTGTTTGTGTGCCGTGTCTGTGCGCAATGGGGATTCGCGAAAGGAAGTCACGACCACACTTTTTTAAGCGGGCCTGCGGATTTCTCCGCAAGGTCGGAAAAACCGGCGATCGGCTGGGCGATCAACGCCCCCCGTGCGGGAAAATCAATTCACGAAAACCAGCGGCCGTGCCGTTTGGGGTGAGGCGTGGAACAAATTTTCTTGTTCCAAAAAATAAAACCCAAGGAAAAAATAAAACCCAAGGAAAAAAGCAGTGGGGGAACGAGAATGGAAAAAAAAAAAAAAAAAAAAACCGAGCAAAAAGGGGTGCCCAGAAAGGAAACTCCGATCTCTACTCTAATCATCACCCACACACTCACACACACACTCACGCACACACTCACACACACACACACACACACACACACACACACACACACACACACCCCTCACAAGCACCTGCAATTCTTGTAGTACGCTCGAACACTCGCACAAGCCCTGTAATGGCGAGGCTGCTGAGCCTATTGAGCATCCTCCTCGGCGGCGTGCTTCCCACCATCACCACTGCCCTAGCCACGCCCCTACCGCAACTCCAGCAGGACACCCTCCTCTTCCTGACCGTCGACGGCGACAACCAGACGCCGCAGCCGCAACCACCGTCACAGCACTGGGACGCCCGGCTGTCCTGGCCCAAGCCGTCGGGCTACGACGAGGCCACAGCCCGCTGCGCCCGCTTCGTGCAGCGCCGAGTCCTCCCGTGCATCGACGACGCCGAGCCGCGGGCGGACGGCGTCCGTCAGTACGTTCAGGACCTCGTCGACGGCGATCAAGACATTTATAATCTGACTATCGGCACTGGGTGGCACAATGAGACGGCGTCTACGCTGCCCAAAGAGACGGGGAGGCTGAGCTTGGTACGCTTGAACCGTACATGAACCGGCCATGTCGTTTCTCACATATTACGACTTACTTTTTGTTCACCATGCAGACCCCGACACCCGAGACCCGTGGCACCCCAAACCCGTCCACAACACCACCAACGCCTATCCCCGCCACCACACGCCAAACAATCAAAACACACGCCCGCCTCGCCGCCGCCGCCTTCTGCAACCCAGACATCATCGCCGCCTGGACCTGCACGGCCTGCGCCGACCCCTCCGTCGCCGGAACCCACTCCATCACAGTCGTCACGGCGCCCGACGTCGGTGGCCAGGCCTTTGTCGCCGCCAGCGACGACCTCGGGGCCATCGTCGTCGCTTTCCGCGGAACGAGGGACGTACGGAACTGGATCGAGGATATCAACTTTGCAAAGGCGGACCTCGCCCTGAGCGGTGTCGCGGCGGCCGGCGTCCACCAGCTGAAGAAGGAGGGAAAGGTTCACACCGGGTTCTACGCGTACTGGGAAGGAATGCGGAACGCGACTTTCTCCGCCGTGAGTTCGCTGCGAGAGAGGTTCCCGGAGCGACCGCTGCTCGTCGCGGGACACAGCCTCGGCGGCGCGGTTGCGACTATCGCGGCGGTGGAGCTTGCCTTGCAGGGTGTCCAACCGGCGACGTGAATCCACCTGACGACCGTCGGCGCCCCGCGCGTCGGCGACGCCGGCTTCGCGGCCGCGGTGGAACGTCTCGGACTCGGTCGGATCGTGAGGGCGGTAAATTATAACGACGTCGCGCCCCACCTGCCGCCGAGGGCGTTTGGGTTCTTGCATGCGGGTGGCGGCGAGGTGTGGATCGATGCGACGGGAGACGCGGTTGCGTGTGATGATGGTGGTGTGGACGGCGAGGAGGACAGGAACTGCGCGAATTCGACTCCGCCGTGGGTTTCGACGTCGGCGCATTTGGTGTACGATGGGCTTGTCTTTGGTGGGGCGGCGTGCTGAGATGTGGGGGGAGTGATCACTTATAGTAATGATGGCAATAATTTATGAACTTGGCTCTAAGGTCAACATTGGGGCGGGGAGAGTTCTTGGTGCCGCGTGGCTGCTGAACTTCTAGAATGTAATGAATGGCGGCGTGCGGTCGATTTCCTTTCTCTCCCTTCAGCGTTGGAGATAATGGTAATTCGAGCCCACTAGCAGAGAAGCAGGGTCTTCGTACAAGGAATATCAAGGATAGAAGATGATTTGGGTGGAGGGGAATTTATTCGATGAGGTTCTCATATGTGATACTGAGGAAAGCAGACAAATCAACCCAAAATTCTGTCTGCCTAAATTCCAAAAGGCGATTTGCCTCATCTTTTGCTTTTGGGAATCCCGAGTGGTCTTTGTTCAACCTGGATTATCACGTGTCGCACGCAAAAATTATTTTCACTCGTCATCCTCAAAGGTTTCGTCCCCTGACGCAAACCCTTCATTCATGTCCTCACCCCTCCAATGGCGCCCCAACGCCCTCCTGAAACGCTTTTCGGAATCAGCCGCTAGATCCACCAGAAACTCAAATGCTTCGCGCAATCTCCATCCGCCTCGCGTCCACTCATCATAGATCCGATTCTCGATTTCCTCCAAAGTGACGGAGCAACCGGACTCCTCTGCTGCCAACAAAAGTTGCGACCTCTTTTCGTGACAGAAGAGTTGAAACGCGGTCATCGGTTTTGGGAAAAATGTTGGAACGCGGAGTTTTGGACGCCGCGTGGGAACCTTGTAGTCGTTTTTTGCCTGATTTGGAAAAATGCAGGGGATTCGGTCGGGCGGAGAAAAGGAGGAAAGAGGGTGGACAAGTAGCGAACAAGTGAGTAGACTGGGACGAGGTCGAAGATGGGAGCCAACGGGAAAAGAAGGTGGATCCGTACCGCATCACTGACCAACACGCAGTCATGGTTTCCAATGCATTGAACGGAGAAGATACGGAATCTCTCAGTGTCAAACAACTATTTTGCAACCAAACCTACCCATTCCAAAAAACGATCCCCACAGTCACCTTTGTCGGTACGGCGGCGGGACACTCGTTGCTTTCCGAGCATTGCTCCGAAGTGAGGGGCCAATCGAAGCTTTGGGTCGATCTGTAAGAGCTGTCAGTAACCCATTCATGTGAGAATAAGAAGGTATTTTCGACTTGTAGCTGCGCTAGTAGGACGCCCTTTGGCACGTGCTTCAGATCTTCCGAGCGATACACCTTCGTGCCTTTGAGCGGCTCAACGAGGTCGTCCACGTCGCCGACGACGACGACGTCATCGGGATGGTCAAAGTCTCCGAGGGCGGGGGTGATAGATTCCATACCAATGTCATCTCTTCCGCAGCTTCTGTAGCAACTATTCAATGCCGGAAAGTGAACAAACGTTACTGGCCTGGTTGTGATTTGGCAACCTGGAAAACATTTAGGAAAACAAACCTGTTCGAATGAATCGCGCAATCCGTCCTCATGTCGAACCGTCGAAAATACAGCCTGTCCAGAAGCCCGTGCCGCGCAAGCTCTGCCATCATCTTCACCGCCTCTGGATCGCGAAACTCGACGTCTGCCGCCCTGCACGCCTGCGGAGCAAAGTACAGCTCGTCCATCGTTGGTCGCTCGTCCTTCCACGCGTCGCGCTTCAGCCGGCTGACTTCGCGCTTCAGACCATCGATGCGGAAGTGCTTGCGCACCTCGACATCTAAGTTCTGAGGTATCCGCATCACTGTTGCCTCGCTGGGTGTGCGAGGCTTTGTTTTGCGCTCTTCGTGCCATTTGAGGAGGGATTGGTGTGCTTCGACTTGCTGCTGTACGACGCGGAGCATGCGGTCCAGCGCGGGCAACTGGGGGCGGGAGAGACCCTGGATTTCAGGGACGTGGGGGCCACGCCCTCAGCCATTCACTCCCTTACCTCTCTGTCCCTCGTATAAAACCGCAATGCGTGCGGCACGTCATACGGTGATGGTATGAGCAGAAACTTCAAACACCGATCGATCACGGCCGACGAAACATGGTCAAGCTCGTCGCTTTCCTCGTCGCCGTCACCACCCTCCTCGTTCCCAACCTGATCCCCAGCGGGTATTCTGCCCGCAAGAATTTCCGACACAAGATCCTCTTCCCTCCGAGGGACGTCGCTGCGATTGTTGAAGCCAGGGACCGTCCAATCGTTCAAGGTCGTTGCAGGCTTGGAGCGTTTGGTCGAAGCTTTGTCGCCGTTTGTAGTTGTGGTGACGCCTCCCGTTCCGTCGGTCCAGTCGATGCCGTAAAAGGGCAGAACGACGCGGGTGAAGACGGCGACGGGGCAGTCGGGCAGGCAGATCTCGAACGGCTTAGCGAACGGGAAGGACGGCGGCGCGGACGTTGTGGCGGCGGGCGCGGCGGCGGCGGTGCGGTGGGCGAGGTACGTGCCGGGAAACGATTGGAAGGCGGATGCCCGCAGCGCGAACGGGACGGCCGGATCGCCGACGAGGATCGTGAAGAGCGGGTCGTCGACTTTGTCGCAGCTCTTCTTGGCGCCGTGGGTGGTCATGTTTGGTTGTCTTGGCAGTATTTTTGTGGGTGTCTTGC
Organism: Zopfochytrium polystomum; assembly: GCA_025765615.1. NCBI lineage: Eukaryota > Fungi > Chytridiomycota > Chytridiomycetes > Chytridiales > Chytridiaceae > Zopfochytrium > Zopfochytrium polystomum. The sequence continues at coordinate 45,042 of JAIVFJ010000274.1, read as the reverse complement.
CCATTGTGGGCTGGTCACATGGAGCTCCTGTCAAACGGCCAGACAAACACACACTGCACTTGCGCGGACTTGACGCTGGCCATCCTAAGCGCTCAAGGACGCACCACAACGCGAGATTCATGCCGTCCGCCGCGGATACGGCCAAGGCGTTGCGCTGTAAGTCGCCAAGAGTTCTTTTTTTTTTTTTTTTTTTTCTCTTCCCCCCCCCTGTTTTGCTGCTTTATGCCCTACAAATGTATGGCTTTTTTGGAGCGTCAGCTGCCGGATTATTAACAATCAAGTGCACTATTTGTGCGCTTTTCGGCTTCGCCCTATCGGCCCGCTACCAATCAATGTTGGGGTCCAAGCGCGAGCTCCTCCGATATCGGATACTTCGCCTCACCCGTGAACGTCAACCCAGGACGCAGCGTGAACCAAACATATGAAGTAGCTAACGTGCTAATAATACCATTTTGACTAAATGGGTCGACGTTGGGTAGCTCCATTTCACATTTGGACCACGACCTCTGTTGTAAGATCCGCAAAGAAAAAAAAAAAAAAAGGAGAAGCAGAAAACAACACTCTTAAACCTTCCTGGGTTTGATCGGCTGGAGCGGCGTCACAGTGTCGACGTGGCCGGCAAACTTGACGAGTGGGATGTCGCTGGTCGTCATGCCGGTGCGGTACTTTTGGTAGCCGTGAAACTCGAAGAGCATGGTGAAAGGGAACCCAATGTCAAACGGCGTAGCATTTTCAATCTCGTCGATGTCCTCGGGGGTAAGCTCGAGAGACAGCGCCGCGATGCCGTCCTTGAGGCGCTCCAACTTGCGAACCACAACGATCGGAAAGACGAACGGCGCCTTGTGCATCACGTACGCCAGCGCCACCGACGTGCCGACCGTGCCCTTGCGCGCCGCGACGCTTTCGACAGCCTGCGCGACCGCCAGTTGCGCGTCCGTGAACGACAACGCTGCGGCGCGTGCTGGGTCGTCTTCGACCAGCTCCGCCGCGCTCTTGAACAAGTTCTGGCCGAAAACCCCCCACGGCACCACCGCCAGCCCCTCCGCGGCGGCCATCGGCAGGACGTCGCGCTCAAAGTCGCGGTCGGCGGCAGACCACCGGCCTTGGTACACGCTGAACTCGGTGAGCCCGTGGTCGCGGGCGTACCGGTTCGCGCTACTGACGATCCAGGCGGGGGTTTCGCCGACACCGAGGTAGAGCACCACCTTGCCCGCGAGGACGAGGCGGTGCAGAGACTGCATTATCTCCTTGATCGACGTGGAAAAGTCCCACCAGTGGAGGTACAGGAGGTCGATGTAGTCGGTCTTCAGCTTCTTGAGACTGGACTCGACCGAGAGGCGGAGGCTCTTTGCGTTGTTGCCGTTAAAGTTGATCTTGACGACTTCGGGCTCCCCGTTGTTTGGGACTAGGGTGGAGTACTTGGTCGCCAGGACGATCTGGTCGCGGTTCTTTCGGGACTCGAGCCATTCGCCGAGCCACTGCTCGCTCTCCCCGCCTTGGTAGTTGTTGGAAGTGTCGATGAAGTTGCCGCCGTTCCGGAAGAAGTAGTCGAGGATCTCGAACGCCGTGTCCTTGGAGCACTTGCCCAACATGCCCTCCCAAGACTCGCCAAAGTTCATTGTGCCGAGACAGAGCGGGGAGACCTTGACGCCGGCTTTGGGAGACAGGATTCGGTGGTAACCGAGCGGCGATTTTGGCGCGGGGGGGAATGCAAAGGCCATTCTGTTCGTGTTTTTTCCTTGTGTGTCGGGTGGGGAGTTTGGCGAAGGCCGGGGGTATGAAGGCGGGTGAAGGGCTGTGTTCGCTCCGGGCGATCTCTCAACCTTATCGCAGTCATCACTTGAAGTATTTATGCGACATTTTATCGAATGGTTCTCCACTGAACACTCCGCCTCTACTTTTCAGGAAGAGAAACTGTGTTTTTCTCTTATTAAAGTAAATATTTTGCCGAGTGTAGCGCGTGCGGACGAATGTTTTTCCGCCTCCTCCGTGTCCTCCTCCGTGTCCGCCCCCGTGAGTTGCGTGGATACGTAATGGACTTGAGTCTGTCGGAAGCGGCTTCGGCCAGGAAAAAAAAGTGAGTCTGCAAAAGGCGGCACTCTGACCCATGGGCCGACAGGCGGACCAAACGACTGCGAGACGTAAACAAAACGTGTCCCTTGATTTCAAATGGACTCGTCATCAATGTGAATGCTTGGGACAGGGCTAGAGACAGGCAGACACAAAGCGTCTCGGCCAAACTTGAGTTTGAGTTTGAGTTGATTTTCCAGCGCCTGTGTCGGGGCACCGATGCGCCGAGTTCCGCCGGTCTGAGCGTGGGCTTTGACAAAACCGGAAAGAAGTTCGATGTTATGATCGAAAGCTTTCGTGGCCCTTCACAACCGTCTAAATACATGCTCCTTCTTCATCAAACTTCATACCCCTTTCATCCTTCCCATCCAACGCAAAAAACCAAGTGCATTCAAAATGGCCTTTGCGTTCCCCCCAGCGCCCAAATCGCCGCTCGGTTACCACCGAATCTTGTCCTCCAAGGCCGGCGTCAAGGTCTCCCCGCTCTGCCTCGGAACAATGAACTTTGGCGAAGCGTGGGAGGGCATGATGGGCAAGTGCACCAAGGACACGGCGTTCGAGATCCTCGACTACTTCTTCCACAACGGCGGCAACTTCATCGACACCGCCAACAACTACCAGGGCGAAGAGAGCGAGCAGTGGCTCGGCGAGTGGTTCGAGTCCCGAAAGAACCGCGACCAGATCGTCCTGGCGACCAAGTACACCACCGGATACCCAAAGCACGGCGGACCCGAGGTGATCAAGATCAACTACCAGGGCAACCATTCGAAAAGCCTCCGCCTCTCGGTCGAGGCCAGCCTCAAGAAGATGAAGACCGACTACATCGACCTCCTGTACCTCCACTGGTGGGACTTTTCCACCTCAATCGAAGAGGTCATGCAGTCTCTCCACCGCTTCGTCCTCGCGGGTAAGGTGCTCTACCTCGGCGTCAGCGACACACCGGCCTGGATCGTCAGCAGCGCCAACCGCTACGCCCGCGACCACGGGCTCACCGAGTTCAGCGTCTACCAGGGCCGGTGGTCTGCCGCTGACCGCGACTTTGAAAGAGACATCCTGCCGATGGCCGCCGCGGAGGGGATGGCGCTGGTGCCGTGGGGCGTGCTCGGCCAGGGCGCGTTCAAGAGCGCGGCGGAGCTGGCAAAGGGCGACGCGGCAAGGTCCATGCACGCGTTCACAGACACCCAGCGCGCCGTCGCGGGCGTGCTCGAAAAGGTCGCGACGCGCAAAGGTACGCTGATCACGTCGGTCGCGCTCGCGTACGTGATGCACAAGGCGCCCTACGTCTTCCCGATCGTCGGCGGGCGCAAGGCCGACCACCTCAAGGGCAACGTGGAGGCGTTGTCGCTCGAGCTGACTCCCGAGGACATTGACGAGATCGAAAACGCGGTGCCGTTCGACGTCGGGTTCCCTTACACCATGCTCTTCGAGTTCCACGGCTACCAAAAGTTCCGCACCGGCATGACGACCAGCGACATCCCACTCGTCAAGTTTGCCGGCCACGTCGACACTGTGACGCCGCTCCAGCCGATCAAGCCCAGGAAGGTTTGAGAGGATTTCCGTAGGAAAGCTTCCATGTGGGCGAGCAAAGTGAGGTTTCAAATAAATGAGTGATTGAGTGCAATCGTCTGCGTTTGAAGCTGGATTGATGTGACGCAACCCAGACCTGGAAACAAAGCAGAAAAACGAGAAGCATCTTGACTGCCTCCTTTCCTTGTCCACTTAGTCGATAGAGCTGACGTATTGTCCAGTTCTTGAGATCCAATTATGTTACAGTTCCTCTCTCTTTGCTCAAAGACTTTTTGAAAGGCTCGACTTAAGAGGCGATCCCCTTTCACTAGCTGAAGCGCAGCGCAGACGTGGTACAAGATCGTGGCGCCGTTCTTTTGCCTCGAGGAAACGGGGAATGTCGCCACTTGGGATCAGAATGGAATGGTTTTGGACACACCGGCAGCGAACGTGGCTGCGGGGCGTGGCGTCGAAGAAGTGCCGTCGCTTTCGCGTACGATGGGCTTGTCGTTGGAGGCGCTCCCTGTTGAGATCGGGTATGTCTTCGACGGCTGATTCAGCAGGATAGCCAGAGTAACCACCCCAACCACAGAAGAGAGGCGGATAGCAAAAAGCAGATGAGTGACATCACGACCCTTTTATTGGTGTGTAGTGCAAGGGAGGATGCAATAGCGACATGCCATCGGCGCACTTAGAGTCGGAGCGGGAAAAAAATGGGCAAAATTCCAACTGGAAGTCATCGTCTTGTGGGAGAGCGTGGCCTTGGTACCCTGTGCCAAAGGAGAAAAAAAAAGTGAGGGTTTTTTTAACGGTTTGGAAAGACGTGACGAAATGGGGCAGGCGGTAGATTGGGCGGTTTCGAAAACATACTTCTCAATTTTGTTGCTGGTTCTGCTGCTGGCGTTGCCTAGCCCTCTCTCGACGCGCCGCTGCTGCTTGTTCTTTCAAAAGCCACGCAAAAAAAAATGTTCTCCAATCAGATAGGGAAAAAGAGCTGGAGGTGGGATGTTGAAAAGAACGAAAAGTACATACGAATTGGCGCTAAGTTGACTGCCGAACGTCCCACAACAGGCAAGCGAGATGGAAATAAAATGAAGTGAGCAATAGGGAGGGAGGGTTTTAATAAAAAAAACGGCGGCCCCTCATGTGCTTACTGGGCTGGTGCGGCGGGGACGGGCTTCCTGATATTTTTTTTTTGGGTGAAATTTGAGAGTTAAAAAGCAAGACGAGCGAATGAGTGCCAATCGCAGTGAAAACTTGTCGTGGTTGTCTGGAGGTCTGGAGTGTGTGGCGGGTTGAAATATATGTGGGGTGCTCATACGCACGGGGAGGAGGAGGATCTGCAAAAAATAAGTATCACAGAGACTTGCATCACGGCTGGGGCCGAGCAAAACCAAATGAATCATAGGTACTGACTTCGTGGCCCTTTTGGAACGAGTCGGGGGCCGCAAAATCATTTGTGGAGGAGAGGGAGAATTTAGTAACAAAGAAGACTTCGTTGAAAGGGCTCGAGTTGTCCTTACTTGGCGGAGACAGTGAACCGCGGGTGTAGCCTGGTGAGATCAGAAGGGTGGGAAGGTGCACCAAAAATGTTAGAAATTAGAAAAAGGCGCTACTCCGGGCATCCATCGTCATCATGATCTTCGCCTCACCGCGGTTGGGGAAAGCGACGGCCGGCTCGAGGACCGCAAGAACGCATATCCCGACGAGGAGGAGGAAGGCTACAAACTTGGCGAGCGGCATTGTTTTTTTTTTATTTTTTTTTCTTTTTGGCAGGCTGAGGGAAAAACCGCTTGTTGCGTCTGGGAGGAGTTGAATAAATGTTGTCGTGTTTTTATACCCTACGGGTTTGAAAGAACAGAGAGATGATGGTGGGGGCGGAGGACACTAATCGACGCAGAACAGTGTCAAATCCGCACAGCCGAAGAGGGAGGCGGAGCCAGAACGGCGTTGAAGAATATTTGTAATGAGGAAAAGTCAGTTGAGTGTTTGTGTCTGTCAAAAGCAATTGTAGGGTCCTGGCAAATAGGTGGGGGCTGAGCTTTTTTCGCGCAGTACCAAGTTTCGCCGCAATAAGAAAATGGGCCCGGATGAATTTGCGCACCGCCAATTTTACCTGCTTCAAAGGTATTCTGACACTAATCACCCAACGCCGGTGTGCTCCGCCGCCCCCTTCGGATGTGCGGATTTGTCACTTATATGCGGCAAGGGTATGCCGCACCCAGTGCAATAATATACGCGCACATCGGGATCGGCAATTGATTTCCCCAACCCCACTTCACCCTCCTGCCACGACAACCCCCCTCTGCTCCGACCATCGCAACTCGCCCAATAGATTTTTCTTCGTAAGGTCTGTAAGATGAAGACAAGCATCTGCAATTGGATTGAGGCAAAGGCTGCCCTGGACCGAAGGCATCGCGTGCTAAAGGTTGCGTCGTGGGCTGCAGCAGCAAGCCCGGTGAGGCTGATGACGGCGTTTTCGCGGCACGGTCTGCTCGACAGGATGTATTTTCGGGGGTTCGACATGGCGGCAGACGGCGTAATTCATGCCAACGTGAATGCTTTCGTGATTACCGGGGGGAGAGGCAATATATGCATGAGCTCAATCCCCGAACTCGGAGGCGTTATCCATCCTAACAAAGTCGACGTTGTCGGCGTCGTGGACGACCTGCCAGAGCCCGCCCGCAGGCGCAAAAGTTTATCGCTCACACAATCTGAAACGGAAGATTTTGATTGGCCCTCACGTCAGAAGGCTGGTGGGAATTCAGCGAGTGCCCCGCTCAGTGCGAACGATGGCGAAGCGGGGTCACTTTTATCACCATTGCACACCGTCAGGGAAATGAATCTCACTTCCCCCTTCCTCATCGCCACTCCCAGGCAAATGACGACTACAGCGCTCCCAGGCGTCGCCCAGAGAGCCGCGCTCAGTCATCCTCTGTCGAGTCGATGACGCCATTCCAACTTTTCTGGGATCGAATCTATAACGAGTGGAAGCGGGGCAGCTGAGAGCAGCGTCAATCGTTTGAGCAGCTGGTGAATTTCGCGTCGGAGTCTGCGGTGCCTCCTTCCATAGCGTTGGGGCGATACCAGAGGGTGATCCTCTGAATAACGGGTATCTGTCTGAGAGTGAAGAATTGGAAACAGCACACTTAAAGAAAATGGCCTTTCCCTATCCCCAACCACCAAAGCACCGCTTACTTACCACAGAATCTTGCCTTCCAAGCCCATCGTAAATGTGCCCCGCTCTGTCTCGGCACGGAGAAATTTGTCGAAGCTAGGAAACACATGATGAGCAAGTTCAACCTACATCTGCGAGAAGCCATAAGTCGATGGCGACGACTTGACACTTTTGCTTTATCTATATTCATATTTACGTTGCCCACGGAGGGAGGGTTCAGTTTGCACAGATGGCTGTGCCTGCAATTACTTCCTGGTCTTTGCGTTTGTCCGTCGCCGAAGTACGCCCGACATCGTGCCTTCGGCTGATATGATCGGGCTGCCGTTGAAGCTATGCAAGTTCTCGTCATTATCAATAGAAGTTTCGTCGGACAGTCCTTTTTGTCCAGGCGAGGAATCTCTTCCAGGTCCTCCAAACCTCGGCGATGAGCTTGGGGCTGGCAGCGGTGAGGATCCAGAGTCTTCCGTTTCCACTTGTTGTAAAGATGCAAATGAGGATAGCGTGGACAATCCCCATGACAACAAGGAGAAAGGGTACCAGGAATGGACGAACGAAACCAGGCGCGGGCCTGACAGAGTACCTAACTTGATAAAACTCAGCCGACAGTGGGATGTGAGCCGACTCATTCGGCGCCTCCACGTCCATCAGCTGATATCCGAAGCCCGACATCGAATTTGGTTCCGCAACATTCGTCTCTGCACAAGTATAGATCAGTCCGAACGATTTCAGTGCTTGTCAGCCTTACCAAGAAGAAGATTTTGTACTTTTCATATAGATCGGCCTTGGCAGTCGGGGGCATCTCGGGATCCTTCAGGAGTTCCAGCAACTGTTTTCGAGTCCGGGTTCGGGACTCCTTTCGATTCTGCCTCTCCTTGACAATGATGAGGCGGTCTATGACAGTTCGGCGGGTCTCGTCGACCTCGATCTCAGGAAGGACTTGTAGCCTGCTGAGAGGCAGATCGGCAAGATTTGTGAACGGCAGGGTGCTTGCTGCCTGCGCCCATGAGCTCATCGATGATGACGATGATGATGCGCTGACGTGGCGGGCAAATGGAACTCGAGACGGTGTGGAGGTTGTCACCGGCGGATCGGCAGTCGACGGCGAAGGGGCGGTCCCTGAACCGGGAGTCGCCGGTCGGGTGCGAGCACCACTGCGACTACTTGTAATGGCATCGTCGTCGTCGTGGTCGTGGTCGTCGTCGTCCATGGTTGTGGGTAGTATGTGATACATGTGCTTGTGGGAAGTGTGGCTCTCGAAGGGATGTTTCTTCCCATTTTATGCTTTTTTTTTTGTTCTTTTTCTGTTGTGACCCACTGACAAGGGCAGCAAGAAAGGCCGAACGAATGGCTCCCACCATGGTTCTTGTCCACTCGCCACACCACCTTCACCCGCTGACGTGGGCTGTCCGATATCGTGCCCAATCGACGCCGATCCAAGCAGTGAATCTCTCAAAAGAATGGTGGTAACTAAGGGAGAGCTGATGAGCGTTTGCTTTCAAAATAAAAAAAAAGAGGCAGTAAACCATGAAAGGGCTGAAAGGGAAAAACGAGCAGGAAGGAACCAACGTCGCCTGGAGAGCCTGCCCTCCGCGACGTTGTCGCAATTATCACAGGCGTCATCATTTGACCATACAAAACGTCCTGCCAACTACTCGCCACCATGGTCGACGTCTACAACGACAATGCCACTTGTGTGGCTTGGCGCTTATGACATTTTAATTGAAAACACATTTATCGGCGACCATTCAGGCCACAGGCAGCGCGGCAACAACCTCCTTCACGTGCTTCCAGCTGGATGGCTGGCGGACAATCAGTTCAACCAAGTCCGTGGTCTCCACGTACCGCCGCCGCCTCCGTCGACACCATAAACTCAACAAGCAGCCGAGGCAACCCCAACCGCGCCGCAAACTGCCCGCCAAACTCCTCCAGCAGCACGTCCGCCGAATCGACCGCCTTCCCCGCGTGCAGAGCTTGGAGCGCGTGGCGCCGAAAGTGTGCAAGATCGCGGTCACTCCGGCTTCCTTCGCGGCGTCGACGGCGCTCTTGTGCTGAAGGAAGCGGTCGGCGTGGATGTCGCCGCTGGAGACCAGGATCAGCGTTTTGACTCCTGCGAGCGCGGCTGCGAGCGGCGACGTCCGAGGTGTGGTTGAACTTGCAAGCCTCGACGCCCGCTCGCACTTTGGTGAGGTCGCGGACGAGGGCGATGACGGGCTGCTTTTTGTCGATGAGGATGTCGACGGCGATCTTTCCCAGCCTGCCGGTGGCGGCAGAGACGGCGATGGACATGTTCGAGGTGGATGGTGAACTGAAGGCGCCTTTGCAATGGCCCGCGGAGGTTTTGAATTAGGATTTGTAATTTATGACTACGTTGTATGAATATCAACCGGATGTTTACCAAACTATTGAGTTAACAAATTATCGGATGTAAGCAGGAGAGCGGCTGAAGGTAACGGAACAATTTTTGATAAAACCGCGCATACGGCTGCGTTGTCTCAGACTCAGAGCGGCATTTCAACCAAACACGTGAGAGTGTGTGTGTGCATTCTTGGAAGAGAAACGACTTGATGGGCGCGTGCTCAGAAAAGCATCTTGGCCTATTTGGGAAGCAAACACAGGTGGGGCGGTTGCATCAGACCACCAATCGACCAATCGCAGCCATTGTTGCCCTTTAATCGCATCCGCATGTGCTACGAGAGCCACAGAGAGGCACAGCAAGATAGAAAAATTAATACATTTTTTCGACTGTGCGGCAAGCTCACTCCTCCCTGGAAGACCGGAACAAAGGACACTCCCGAGAAGCCCCCGCCCCGACACCTCCCTCAGACAGCAATCGGCAGCAATGTCCGATGTGAACTCCATCATGCTGCCCGTCCTCCTCGTCCCCATCTCCATCTTTGTGCTGATCGCATTCGTTAAATTCGTACAAGCGTGTGTCGCGTCGCGCTCCATCGTCCCAACACGGCAACACTTTGACGACGTCATGGGCATCAGCACCGCCACCCCTGCGCTGGACTCGGCTCAGCGGCTGAGTGATTGATAGTGATCGAAAGCGGGCACACCCCCCTCCCTATCCCTCAGTTCTACACTCACTCGTGGAAGAGTAACGTTGGTCTAGCACATCCAGAAGTCTGGTCCAACTCCCCTTTATGTTCCTCAGATCAACAGCCCCCATTGCTTGCTCTCACCCTTCCTCTTCGCCCTCCTGTGGTTCCCCTCATTGAATTTGAGTAAACGATACCTCATTTAAAATTCTTTCCACTTTCTGTTTCAATTCATTGCTACGGGCTTCTCTCTTGCGATCGGGGCCGATGAGGATGGTGTGGACACTACATAACCACTGCCCATTAACGTAGGGGTCCGATGTGCCGAAGGTGCTGCACCTGGTCAGCTCGGGATTGAGCCCATCCGCTGAGCCCAATGGGAGCGTGTGGTGATTACTAGATCATGTCGTGCCAAGTGATACCCACAAAAAATTCCCGGAAAGTAGGGTGGTCGTTGTAGACAAGAAGGCAGAGCGACAGACTCCCTGCTCGGTTGACGCCCAAACCCTCGTCTCTCGATTTCCGCCAGCAGCACCAGCCCAAATGTCTTCGTACGTCGTCAAGCGGGGCTACTGTGTCGTTAAGGAGGAGGGCGCCGGCGGCGGCAGTGGATCGCTCGGCCGGATCTTCTCAGCGTCCTCGAAGAACCTGTGGCTGCTGCTCAGGGAGCAGACCCTCACGTTCCACAAAAACGAGGTAACCTCCCGGCCCCCACACTTTGCCCACCTCGACTCCTGCGACGCCATCTCCACCAGGCTGCTTGGACTTGCAGTGCACCACCCACCCCACCCCCCACACACTTCAAAACAAAGGTAATGAAATGCTTATCTGTTGTAACCAATAGGAATCGTACAATCCCATCGCCATCGTCTACCTCAAGGACATTCAGCAGGTTCAACGGGTTGACTCAGCCTCCAGCCGACGCCCCCATGTATTTGAGATCGTTGTCAAAGACAGGAGGGTATATCGCATCTCCTGCAAAAGCGATGAAGAGCTGTATGCATGGATGGATGAGATCTACAATGTAAGAGCTGTATCCGACGATCGTCCTCGTTTATCGCAGTGACCGATGGACTTCCAACATTGAACTAACCATAATGTGCCTCCTTTTTTCGAAGCGATCACCCCTTGGCATCAGTACTCCTACAAACTTTGTGCACGAGATTCACGTTGGCTTTGATCCCTTCAGCGGAAACTTTACCGTACGTCGGGTGCAAATGAATCCACAGATCTATGCTCATGCGGCGTTTTCGTTTTTGCGATCCAGGGCCTTCCCGACGAATGGCGGTCTCTGTTGGAATCGTCGACGATCTCGAAAGACGACATGACAAAGAACCCTCAGGCCGTCTTGGACGTCCTCGAGTTCTACACGGAAAACATGGTCTCTCGCAACGCCATCCCGATCCAGCAGTTCAACTCGGATTCTGCGTCCACTATATCTGGATCAACAGCCGTTTTCCTCCCCGCCTTCGCCGCCAAGGTCACCTGGGCTGGATCGCAGATCCTCAAGGTCTTTTGATTTGGACCGGCTGGGCGGCGCGAGTTCGCTGAATCGCGAATTTGGGAACCCGTTACCGCAGCAGAGGGAGCTTGGATCGCCGGCTCGGAGAGATGACTATCAAGGTAGTGGAGGTTACAACGATCCGTATGGAGGAGCAGCGGGCAGCAACCAGTACGGAACATATGGTAAGTCGCAAAACAAAGTCTACGCACCACCAACTTCGTCACCGCTATCGCCAACCGCTGCTGCAGCATTACCACCTCAGGTAAGAGATTTTTCCGCTCCTTGCCAGTTACGCGCCTAACATTGGACAATACGTGCAGAAAACAATGTCCCCCGAAACACGCAAACCCACATCACCCACAATCGAACGCCCTAAAAAGCCGGCGGGCGAGAACGGCGCATCCGGACCGTCAACAGCAAGCAGCAGCAGCGGCACAGCGGCAAGCGGTGAAACAAAATCACCAACTCCACAACCAGCAGCGGTTGTTTCGTCGGGAACCAAGAAGAAGAAGGAGAAGCAGAGCAACCCCGCCGCCGATGCCGCAGCGATCGAAAAGCTAAAGACAATCGTGTCCAAGGGCGATCCAACACTACTCTACACAAAAATCAAAAAAGTCGGCCAAGGTGCCTCCGGCTCCGTCTACCTCGCCCGCCCCACCACCGCGCCTCCCGGCACCTCGCCGCAGCCCGTCGCCATCAAGCAAATGGACCTGGCCGCGCAGCCCCGCAAAGACCTCATCGTCAACGAGATTCTCATCATGCGCGAGTTCCGGCACCCCAACATAGTCAACTTTTTGGACTCGTTCCTGGTGCGCAACGAACTGTGGGTTGTCATGGAGTTCCTCGAGGGCGGGCCGTTGACGGACATTATCGACCACAGCACCATGTCTGAGGCGCAGATTGCGGCGGTGTGCAAGGAGACGCTGAGCGGCTTGAGCCATTTGCATAAGATGCAGATCATCCATCGGGATATTAAGAGTGATAATATCTTGCTGAATTATGACGGAAATGTGAAAATCAGTTGAGTGGATTGATTGCGGCTCTAAAAGCAATCACTAACGCTACCACCCATCTCGTTTTTTTCCTCTCCTCACCAGTCGACTTTGGCTACTGCGCAAAGCTGACCGCCGACAAGGGCAAGCGCGCGACGCTCGTGGGCACGCCGTACTGGATGGCGCCCGAAGTCGTCAAGCAAAAGCAGTACGACGCCAAAGTCGACATTTGGTCCCTCGGCATCATGGCCATCGAAATGATCGAGGGCGAGCCGCCCTACATGGACGAGGAGCCGCTGAAAGCCCTGTACCTGATCGCCACCCACGGCACCCCCGCGCTCAAGCAACCCGAGAAGCTGAGCCTCGTGTTTAAAAACTTTTTGGGCAAGTGCTTGGAGGTCGACGTGAACAAGCGGCCGGCTAGCGATGTGCTGTTGGAGGTATGTGGATAGGTTGCGACGCAGAGGAGGGAAATCTGGTGTTTTCTCTTTTCTTCAAACCCCCATCTTCTGACCTCTTGCTTGCTTTTTTCTTTCAGCACCCCTTCCTCAAGTCGGCGTGTGCGCTCGAGGGCCTGATCCCGCTTGTGAAGCGGACCAAGAGCTCAAAGTGATACTGCGCTGGTTGTGATTTGATCGGGGACGGGTGTGGGAGGGGTGGAGATTAGTTTTACGTTTGAGGCTTTTTATACGTACAGTTCCTACTCCTCTTTGCCCTTTTCTTTTCTATTCCTTTTCTGTTTGTCGGCCACTTTGCTGTGTTGTGCGTGCAGGGGGTTCACCACGTTGTCTGTGGGGATCGATGCGTTGACAAAGTGCGTTGATTTTTTTGTGCATGAGTCTCGACGTGTATCTCTCTCTCTCTCTCTCTACTCCCGCGGACTTTTACTGCTTTTCGTCAAACCTTTTTCTTTTTTTTTTTTTTTTACGTGTTGTCTGCGTTTGTGCTTACGTAACGTCTTGCGTGTTCTGCGCCGTTTCTGTTTTTTTTTTTTTTTTTTTTTTTTTTTTTACCTTTTCCTTTTCTAAAGTTGGGACTTTTGTTGGTTGCCTCGCTTCGTATTTTTTGTTCCGATAGCTTTTGGTATAAGGTAGTAGTGTTGGCGTTGATGTGGGTGTTTCTCTTTTGCAGCCTCGCGGCTGGGTCCGTTCAAAGTCGGCCGCCGCCAACACATGAAGAGGTCCTGCCGGAAGCTTCGACGCTGGAGCCTTCTCAATCCAAGAACGGAAGTCTTCCTTTTCGGAGGTGAACACGCTTACTATAAATGGGCAACCGGCAGCCGCAGTCGGTCGGCATTGGTCCATTTTGTCGTCATTGTGACAGACAAAAATTGGAGGCGAAAATCTCAACAGGAACTGCCTTCATCATACTCTTTCTGTCTCTTGGTCTCGATCACTTGGATCGTTGGCCGCAAGAGTTGGCTTCTTGTCGCCATTTTTGGGGCGCTCGACCCCCCAAATTTGGAATAGCGTTAGGGTATAAAAACCTCAACAGCAAACCGCCTTCTCTCAGAAATTCACACTTTTTCTGTCTCTTGGTCTCATCCCGCTCCTGCCTTCTGCCTCAATCATCTGATCACAGCCAGCCATGTTCATTGCAAAGGGCCTCGTTGTTCCTGCCGCCGCCGTCCTCGCCGCCGCCGTCGCCGTCGCCGTGAGCCAGGTCGCTGCCACGACCTATGTCATCACGTCGCTCGACGACGACTTTAACTACGACCACGTCCCCGCAAAGATCATCACGGGCGACTCGGTGAGTTTTGCGTGTGTGTGAGTGGAGAAAACAGAAGAGAGGGAACGAAAGACAGCCATACAGGACCACCCCGCCGGCTCAGCTAACACCCCCAACCCCCAGTTCCAATTCATCTTTGGCGGCGAACACAACGCCGTCGCCGCCGCCAACAACACCACCTGCACCCCTCTCGCCGACCTGACGGGTCAGCTCAACTCGGGCGACAACCCCGCCGACGGGTACACTTACACTTTTACCAAAGCCGGCGTCTACAACTTCATCTCCACGAAGCCGGGCGAGTGCCAGAAGGGCATGAGGGCTAGCGTGGAGGTGGTGGATGGGACGGCGAGCTCCGGGTTGACGACGTTTAAGACGACCAAGGCGAGCTCGGATGCGGGCGAGGATGGGTCGACGCAACCTACGGCGGCGCCGACCGCGACGACCAGCAGCAAGGCGGCGGCGAGCGGATCGACGACGGCGTCGGCCGCGGCGTCGACGAGTTCGAAGAGCGCGGCTGGTGGACGTGTTGGCGGCGCGATGGAGATTGCGGTTGCGGGCAGCGCCGCGGCGGTCGTGGCGTTGTTTGCGGTGTGAGGTGGTGGTGTGGAGATATCCTCTCCCGAGTGGGTGTGCCTGCTTCTTTACGAGTTTGGCAAACCGAGTTTCTTTGTATCCACTTTCTTTTTTTTTCGCCGTCCTTTGTGGATGGCGCTTCAGGGGCGCCGGAAAAAAAACGAACAAAGAACGTCACGCGCCCCGCTTTAGGCGGCCAGGAGGTGACTTGTCAGGGGAGTCGGCCTGCAATCTTCGCCGTCTTCGGTTGGTTCTCTGTAACGCCGCTTATCGAAGAGAACGAAACTCCGCCGGGCGGGCCGACGTCTTTGACGATGATGGAAATGACGGGAGGGGTGAGGACGGTCGGCGAACGGGGGTGTGAGTGTCGATCGGATCTGCTGGCATTGCCCACATTGTGTGAGAAGGCCAAGCAAGAGAGATTCGACGGGACCAGAAGGAGTGAAAGCCGTTGGCTTCGTCTTATGCAAATGTGAGTGTTGGGGGGCGTCACTGCAAATTTGATTTTTTGACGCCACAAACGTGGATCTTCGCGCAATTTCAATGCGCCACACCACCAAAAAGCGCTTTTCGATTTGTGGCCGGCCCAGCCACACACATACACACGCACACGCACACGCGCACACAGTGCCACTGTCTCTCCGAAACGCTGCTCCTCTCATTAAAAAGCCATCCGACTCGCTCTCCATCCTCCGCATCCCTTCACACTCGTTTGCTGCCCTGGCCTCACAACCCACCATGTTACTCAAGAGCCTCGTCCCCGCAGCCTCTATCGCGCTCGCCGCCCTCGTGGACTACACCCACGCAACCACCTTCATCATTTCGACCTTGGACGACGACTACAACTACGACAACGTTCCGCCCCAGATCGTCACGGGCGACTCGGTAAGCTGCATACCCCGCGTCGCGCTAGCGTTGAGATGGCCAAAACACGCCTTCGACATGGATACCATATCTTCTCTTAAGCGCTAACTTGTACACATCCCAACCACCACCCCGCCCCTCCCCCCAGTTCCAATTCAATTTCGGCGGCGAACATAACGCCGTCGCCGCCGCCGACAACACCACCTGCACCCCGCTCGCCGACCTCACCGGCCAGCTCAACTCGGGCGACTCCCCCGCCGACGGGTACAACCACACTTTCGCGACCGCCGGCACGTTTTACTTTATCTGCACGAAACCAAATCACTGCCAGTTGGGCATGAGAGCGAGCGTCGTCGTTGTCGATGGGACGCCCGTGTCTGGGGTCACGACGGCGCCGTCGACGAGGACCGCCTCGGGGTCCGAGATGCCGTCGTCGTCGGGGATGACGTCGGAGATGACGACGTCGAAGGCGGCTGCAACGGGATCGGCGTCGTCGTCGTCGTCGTCGGGGTCTAAGGCTGGGACGACGACAGCTACCGCGTCCACGTCGTCGAAGAGTGGAGCTGTCGCTGTTGAGGCGCGAGGTGATGCTGTGGTTGTTGCGGCGGTGGTGGCGGTGGCGGTTGCGGCGGGATTGGTTGTGGTGGTTGGGTGAGTATGCTTGGGCCGGTGTCGGCATTGGCCGGTTCGGGAGGGATTATTGGATTGAGTGGAGAGCGGAGCGCAATAAAGTACGTATTTGTGTGCTCGCAATTCTGTTGGATGAATGTTATCGATTTGATAGAATCTATAGTAACTGAATGATGTACTCCGGGCAGTGAGATCCCGCAAGGCAACGCCCTCGCTGGATTTCGTGTTCGATGTCCGATTCTGGCCGGGTGGACGATTACTCGCTGCACGTGGATCGCTTCACCCCTTCCCCAAGCCGGAGGAACGCGCCGATCTGACTTGCACCCCGCTGACTCTGCCTGTGCAAGTCAAGAGGGGTCAACGACAACCCACGACTGTACCACAGGGATCGCCAACGAAATCGACGCCGACGCCGACGCCGAAAGAGTACGTATCTGTCGCGGGTAAGATGTTTCAATGTTTGACGGTTCTTCACGTTGCACTTCCTTCAAGGACGGGGCACGAGGATGATCTGGCGGCAAGAGAAAGTTGTATTTGCAAGACCGTGACGAAGGCGAGAGTTCCGCGCAACAAGGTTGACTCCTCCGTTTGGGGGTTTGGTCAAGTCCGAGCTCCGTTGGTCATCGGTTGAAAAAACGATTGGACCGAAACAAGAGTTAGGGTGAGAGACACGCAGGCTGCGCCCATGGAAAACAACGAAAATGCCTTCGCCCACGGTCCGCCGCGGTCGCCCATGTCGCCCGCATCGCCTTCCCGCCCGCTCCCCCCGGCGATGCCGCCGCCGCCGCCGCCGCGGTCTTCGCTCGCATCCTGTTTCTTGTGGCAGCCATCTATGTCCTTTTCCAGACCATCCCGCCGTACGCGCTCGCGTCGGGCGGAGAAGGAAGTAGCAGCAGTGCGCCATCAAAGGTTAAAAGATTCATTTCTCATCAGTCTCTCTGTTTCACAACTCATTCCCTCTCCCTTTATCGTTGTCGCGATCAACAGTCTGGGACCACTGAAACGGTGGGCGGTGTGTCAGTTCAGGTGAGCCTTCTACCTTCAATGCCGTTCTCTCCAGGGAAAGGCGGAAAAAAAAAGTTAACTCCGCTTCCAATGGCAAGCTCGGCGACAAAGTCGGCCAGCAGGGCACGGTTTCGACTGTATACAAAGCTAAGCATGGGCCGAACGAAGTGATTTACAAGGAAGCGTTGCCCACTACAAAGATTGGCCAAGTCGAAGTGGACGCAACGCGTGCAGGTACCGTTTGTTTTCATCCCCAGTCTGAGTCTCGTCAAGTCACGAACCCCAACTCGATTTGTTCAGCCGGCCAGCTCATCTCGGCAGAAGGCAACAAGATGGTGCAAAAAAAAAGTCGGCACCACCGGTTTGAAAGACTGGCTATACACCCAGAAGGAAAGCACAGAGGCAAAGTCAAAGTTCCTCCTGTCAAGCGAAAAACCCGAAAGCCACCCAACAAGGTGAAACTCAGTGACGCCATTTACAGCCAGGTCGCGCAGAAGCAGAAGGATACGGGCTACGTCCATTATGACCCGCTGCCGGCCAATATCCGCGTGCACGCTAGTCCCAGCGATAAGCCAGTTGAGTTTGGATGAGAGGCTGAGATGAACGGGTTCATCTGGAAAACTTATGAGTGTCTCTAGGGAACCGTTCCAAAGATGGAGCTCATCGACTGGGGATCTGGTAACGTGCTGCCCACCGTTTGTTTGGAAAGTTGCTTTCATCTCTCACAATACCCTCACACAAACCCCAAACGCCCGCAAAACAGCAAAGAAAATCTCAACCACCCGACACCGTCGAGGGCCGCCAGCTCCGCGACCGCTTCGCCGTCCGCATGGCCTGCTCCGCCGCCGGGTTCAAGTTCCGCGAAGGCCGCGAGCTTTTCCGACGCGCCGGTGGCGCGTGCGGCGGCTCGTCGGGGGCGAAGAACGCTGGCGGTGATGGAGCGAAGACGAGCGGCACCGGGAGCAAGGGCGGGAAGGCGGCGGCGGCGGCGATGGATGCGGCAGGGAAGGGAGGCGCCGGTGGGAGCAAAGTCAGCGGTGGCGGCGAAACTGCCAGGAAGGCTGGGGTGGCGGGTGGAAAGATGAAGGACGGTGGAGGCGGTGCTGGAAATGCGGCTGGGGTGGGAGGCAAAGCTAATGCGGCTGGCAGTAAAGCTGGGACGGGGACCGGTTCGGGTGGCAAGCGTGACGGCGGAGGCGGAAAGCCGGGCGGCGGCAGTAGCAAGTCGCAGGCGGCGGCGGCTGGGGGGAAAGGCAGCGGGGGAGCCGGCGGCAAGGGGACTGCAGCTGGCGGAAAAGCTGGCGCGTCGTCCGGAGGTGCGAACAAGGGCGGCGCCACTGGTTGGGTCACCAACGACAAACATCCGCCCGGGCGGTCGGTGCTGGAGGCAAGGCGGGAGCCGCGACCCGTGGCGGTGGCGCCGTCCTTGCTGGTGCAACCGCCAAGGGCGGTGCGGGTAAGCTGGCGGCGGTGGTGGTGGCGGTGGCGGTAAAGCACTTGGCACCACAGGCAAGACCACAGCAGCGGGACGGGTCACCGGCACGAGCGGCGGAGGCGGCGGGAAAGGAAACCCAGCCGGGGCTGGCAGCAAATCAGGCGGCAGTGGTGTTTCTGAAGCCGCCAAAGGCGGTGCAGGCAAAGCTGTTGGCGGCAGCGGCGTCGGCGGCGGAGGTACCAAAGCGTTTGGTTCCAATGTAAAGACCACAACAGCGGGACGCGGCACAGGCACAGGTGGAGGTAGCGGGAAACGAACCCAGGGCGGCAGCAAAGCTCGAGGAACGGTCAAAGACGGTGCTGGTAAACCTAGCGACAGCCGCAGCAGCAAAGCGGGTGGAGCACCGGTGCGAACATTGGAGGCGGTGGGAAAGTTACTCCGGCGGAAGGGAAGTCCCGTGGTGAAGGACGTGGCGCTGCTGGAGCCGCCAAGGGCGTTGCAAGTAAAGCAATCGGCGGCGGCGGCGGTAAAACGCAGGGAACCACCGGCAAGACCGCGACTGCGGGTCGCGGCAACCGGCTCGAACGTCGGAGGCGGCGGGGAAAGCAACCCCAGCTATTAGCAAAGCGGGAATAACAACAAGTGGCAATGGTGCTGGATCCGTCAAGAGCGGCGCAAGCAAAGCTGGCGGCGGTGGCGGCTCCGGCGGTAAAGAGGGAAAAACCGTTGCGGGGCGCGGAAACGTCGGTGGCGGAGGCAAGCAAGCTCCGGCTGGCGGCAACGCAGGGGGAACGAGTCGGGGTGGCGGTGGTCGGGTTGCAGCCACGAATGGTGGTTCGAGCAAAGCTGGGGGCGGGGGCGCAGGCGGTAAAGCTGGCGCCAATGGCAAAGGAACCGAAACTGGCACTAAGGCAGGAATAACGACTCGCGGCGGCACCGATGCTGCATCCGCCAAGGGCGGTGCAGGAAAGACTGGCGTTGCGAAAACACAGCAGCGGGACGCGGCGCTAGTGCAAATGTTGGGGACGGAGGCAAAGGAGCCGGAAGCTGGTAGTAAGGTAGTAGGAACGACGCGTAGTGGCGGCGGGGGAGCCCCAGACGCCAAAGGTGGTGCGACCAAGATCGGCGGCAGTGGAGGCGGCAGCGGCGCCAAAGCGAGCGGCACGAGCAAGTAAGGCGCCGACAGGCGGACGTAGCGTCGGCGGGAACGGTGGCGGCAGCAAGGGGACTGGGTCGAGCAGCAAAGCAGGTGGTGGAGGCGGCGGGGCTGGCGGCAGTGGTGCAGCAAAGGTTACGACGAGAAGAGGAGCGGGTGCCGGTGGCGGCGGAGGTGGTGGTGGCTCGAAAACACCTGGGGCTCGGGCTAACGCGGGCGGCTCTGTGGCCAGCAAGGCGGCTCCCGCGCGTACTACCAGCGGTGGCGGTGGCGGCAGCGGTGGAGGTAGTGCAGCAAAGAGCCCTGCGAGGAATGCTGGCAGTGCCGGCGGTGGCGGTGTCACGACGAAGGCGGCGCCGGCTCAGAAGCCGCAGATGGCTTCACGGTCCAGTGGTACCGGGGGAGGTGGAGGTGGCGGCAGCGTTGGGGGCAAACAGGCGATGGTGCAGAAGCAGAACGCTTCATCAAAGCCGCAGCAAGCTACGACAAAGCAGCAGCAAGCGGACTCCAAAGCAGCAACAGGGTACGAGTCCAAGCAACAGCAGGTGGCCGCGAAACCGGCTGCTGCTGCGGCGGCAAAGCCGGCGAGAGGCGGAGGTGGTGGGGGGAGGCAAGAAGAAATGAGAAATGAGGAACGGGGTACGTTATAATATCCGAGTTCACTCAACCAATATAATCTACATTTGGTCCTCCTAATGGAAGCTTCGTATAGATTCGCTGGAGTCCAACGACGGCAGAGTGGGCTTCGCCCAAACCCCCCAAGAATCGTTAACTAAATGATAAAAAAGCGAATTTACGACAATTCTCCATTCCACAGGGCCGTCAACGAGCGGCTGACGTCTGAGACAACAAGGATTGGGCTTTGGGTTGGTGGGCTCGTAAGAGGCTTGACTAATGACTACACCTACACAGGGAAAGCGAAAAAAAGATAAGCGGGTACAGTTGTCAAACGGGGAGAAGAATGTTTACGGAGCGATAGAATAGATACCTCAATGACAATGAACAGCTCGGGCCCTCGCCGCGTTATGACAGGCGGCAACGCTGCTCTGCTCCTTGGGGTGTGGGACAGCGACTACTTCCGTGCGATCAAGTTCTGTTTAAGGTGAAAGATGTTTAGGGTCTGTTGTTACGACTGCTATTTGATTTATTGATTTTCTTTTCCGCTTGCCAACTTTCCACACTTGCGAGTTCCCCGCGATTTCAGCCAATTTTTTTCCGCTGAGATGTGGGCCTCTCAGACAACCTGATTTTCTTCCTAGGGGCTGGATATTCTCATTAAGATCACTTGCCGCAGGAATGGACTTGTTTTCAAAAGTCGACAAGGCAAACGGAGGGTTAGTGTAAGAACAATGCATTTTACTTATTGGAACATACCAGCAGTTACTAAGCGTGGTGTGGCTCGTATGAGAAAACACTGAAGAGCGGCGAAATTGAATGGAGTGGGTGTCAGAGTCCAGCCAAGAAATCTTACTCTTTTTGCTAAGCAGAATTTGTCCCATAAATCAACAGCATCAAATGACATCTGAGAAACTCTGCCATTTCCTGGTTTCCCTGCCATCCTTTGAACTCAGAGGAGTTGCATTTATTGTTGTTTGTCTGCTTTGCACGAAGGTTCCGCTCATACTCCACATTCTGTGGATGTTTCCGAAGCCGTTCACGGGATAGGCGGTAACTTCAGCAAAAAGCAGTGAGACCCTCCAGAATACCAATTCGTAGGGAAATCCCGATAGTGGAATATGGTCTTCTAGCTTGACCTCTCTGTCCGATAAGGAGTGGGCAAATGATGGAGGGTCTGAGTAAAACACTTTTACAGCTGGTTCAAGCAATTTTTCGAATTTGCCATTCAATTGTCGCACGTTTCGTCAGTCAACCCAGAGGAATCAAGTGTTTCATAGGCTTCCCGCATTACTTTGCAAAATCTGCGGCCTCCACATTGCCCTTTTGCCTTTGGTAGTTTTCATTGTCCTCAGAAAGCAATAATTTTGCGTCAGCACCATTCTGGTCGTCTCGTTTCCATCACGATGGCGGCCAACCATGGGAGTTTGGATCTTCAGACGCATACACCAAGACCTGCTGGTCAATGCCTTGATATCTTCGCGGTGAGACATACTTTATGAGCCGTTTGAACTGATTGTCAATATCGACATTCATAGTGAGGACATCAATGTCATTATTGAAGGGGTGCGGACGGTAAACAAATGGTGTCTCCCGGAAAGATCAATACTCATTAAGGCGGCTGCAACGGGATCCGCGTCGTCGTCGTCGTCGTCGTCGGTGTCTGAGGCTGGGACGACGACAGCTACCGCGTCCACGTCGTCGAAGAGTGGGGCTGTCGCTGGACTCGACGTCTGAAGCGACGTGGTGCGCCACGGCGGTGGTGGCGGTTGCGGCGGGCTTGGTTGTGGTAGTCGGGTGAGTATGCTTGGGGCGTTGTCGGCATTGGCCAGTTCGGGCGGGATTATTGGACGAGTGGAGAGTGGAGCGCAATAAAGTACGTATTTGTAGTATTTGTGTGCTCGCAATTCTGTTGGATGAATGTTATCGATTTGATAGAATCTACAGTATCTATTGTTTCTGAATGATGTACGCCGGGTAGTGAGATCGCAAGGCAACGCCCTCGCTGGATTTCGTGTTCGATGTCCGATTCGGGCCGGGTGAGTCCACGTGGACGATTGATTACTCGCTGCACGTGATCGCTTCACCCCTTCCCCAAGTCGGAGGAACACGCCGATCTGACTTAAAACCCGCTGACTCTGCCCGTGCAGGTAAAGTGGGATAAAAACAACCCAGGACTCTGCCGCAGGGATCGCCAACGAGATCGACGCCGACGCCGACGCCGAAGGAGATGCGACTCTCGATTGCCGCACAGAGTTGCGCACGGCGGCGATGCTCGGACAGCTCTATCGCGCCGAGGTGCTGATCCAAGCTAGAGCAGGCGAGCGTACGTCGTCGGATGTACAGTACAGCGCGAGGACGCCTTGATCGCCGCAGCTGGGAAGAGTTCGAGACAAGTAATTGGCATGCACTTTCGACAGACACATGGATCACAGGACACCGAAAGGAAATAGTTGACCCATCATTTGCTGTCGAACGCAATTTCGTGAAATTAAAATAAGCCGCAATACCAGAGACACGATAATAAGAGGCTGCTCCTTAATTAATTATGTTGCCACTGTTGTCTCCATTGCATATGCATCTTCTCGCGGGACACACTAACTCTCCAGACTTCTGTCATCCAACGATGTGACAAACAGAGACAACGACAACTACACTTGGACGAGGGAGGACGAAACGCAGTTTCGTATTCCAACTCACGATATGCTGGTGCCACCCAGGTCACAAGGGGTTGCTTGTGTGTGGGGTTGGGAACTTCGCTTGTGGAAGCTTCCAACGACCAGCCGTGTGTGGGCCGATTTCACTTGCCAAATTAGGAAATCGTGCGCCGCTCCAAAAATGTGCGAACAAAAAGGCTTTTCAGCGTCCTTCTCACTTTGCTTCTTTAACCCTCACACGACTGACACCAGACACACACCCTCACGCACGCCGACGCTCATCACCGTCACAGCGATCTCTACTCACCCTCCTTGCACAAGAAGCATGATGCTTCTCAAAGGTCTTCTTCCCGTTGCCATGATTGCTGCCGCTGCTGCGGTCAACTCCGTAGTTGCTACGACGTACGTCATCAAGACGACGGCAGACGACTACGACTACGACGATGTCCCGACCCAGATTACCACGGGCGACTCGGTGAGTTTGATCGTCGTGGGAGAAGAAAGGGAGGAGGCTCGACGAACGAGATGATGATCATCATCAAAGGGAGCTCTGACATCACTCTCCCTTCAACGTTTCCACCACCAACCCCCCCAAACCCCCAGTTCCAATTCAACTTTGGCGGCGAACACAACGCCCTCGCCGCCGCGGACAACACCACCTGCACCCCACTCGCCGACCTCACCGGCCAGCTTAACTCGGGTGAAAGCGCCGACTACGCGTACACTTTCACCAAGGCCGGCACCTACTACTTTATCTGCACCAAGCCCAACCACTGCCAGAAGGGCATGCGCGCCAGCGTCGTCGTCGTCGACGGAACCGCTAGCGCGGGGACTACTACGTTTAAGGCGCCAGCGACATCGTCGTCCCCGGCTGCTGGTGGTTCTTCGTCTAACAATGCTGCCGCGTCTACTACTTCTGCCCCGGCTGCTACTACTACCTCGGCCGCAAAGCCCACGAGCGCCGCCGCGACGGCGTCAACGTCGTCAAAGAGCGGAGCGAACGGCGGCGCGAAGGCAGTTGCGCTGCCGGCTGTCGTCGTTGCCGTTGCTGCCATGCTTTTTGGATTGTGAAAAGGAAAATTGTGGAGGACGAGGTGTGAATTGCGAGATCGTTTGTTTGGGAGCTCCGGCCGCTTGTGTTGCTTCGTGGGTTTTTTTCTCGACTGAAGCGCAAACAACAGAATAGAGTACGTATCTGTCGCGGCCAAGATGTTTAACAGTCCACCCTCTGTCCGTCGTTCTTATGCTTGTTAATGCGTGGTGCTGGGGTTCTTGACCCTGGGCACGACGAGATGCTCGCTCTGAAGGCAAGAGAAAGCTGTCTTTTGCAAGACCGTGGGCAAGAGTTCCGCTCAAGAAGACTGACTCCTCCCTTTGGGGGTTGTTTGGTCAAGTCCGAGCTGTGTG
This sequence comes from Zopfochytrium polystomum, assembly GCA_025765615.1. Classification (NCBI taxonomy): domain Eukaryota; kingdom Fungi; phylum Chytridiomycota; class Chytridiomycetes; order Chytridiales; family Chytridiaceae; genus Zopfochytrium; species Zopfochytrium polystomum. The sequence continues at coordinate 20,681 of JAIVFJ010000274.1, read as the reverse complement.
GGTCACCGGCTAAAAAATCGAATGGAACAAAACAAGAGTTGTGGTGAGACGCACATAGGCTGCGCGCCCACGGAAAACGTCGGGGGGAGAAGGAAGAAGCAGCTGTGCGCCATCAAAAGTTAAACGGGATTCTTTTCTCAATCTCTCCGTTTCACAATTCATTCCCTTTCCCCTTGTCTCTGTCGGGATCAACAGTCTGGAACCACTGAAGCGGTGGGCGGTGTGCCAGTTCAGGTGAGCCTTCTACCTTCAATGCCATTCTCTCCAGGGAAAGGGGGAAAAAAGCTAAATCCCTTCCACTGACTGACAAGCTCGGCGACAAATGGGCACGGTTTCGACTGTATACAAAGCAAAGCGCGGGTCGAACGACGTGATTTACAAGGAAGCGTTGCCCACTACAAAGATTGGCAAAGACGAAGTGGACGCAACGCGTGCAGGTACCGTTTGTTTCTCCCCTTGTCTGAGACCTTTCTGTCCAAGAAGGAGTGTGCTGGGACACGTGACGATGGAGGGTCTGAGTAAATCACTTTTACAGCTGGTTCAAGCCATTTTTCCGGCAGCCACATCCAAGAAGCGCCAGACGTGATCGCCTTCACCGTTCATCTCCTGATGCTACTGCAGCGCAGCTTCCTCCTCCTCCTCCTCGTCCTCCTCCCACCGTGTCCACTCGAAGTCGGCCGGCCGCTTCGTTGAGGACAGAAGCGATCGCGCCGGGGTCGACCCAAATCGGGCTATCCTCCTGTCCAGCCAGCAGCAAGAGACTGACCGCTCGGCTCGAGGAAGGCCCTTTGGCCACCCCGGCTCGATGAAGGGGCGGATGTCGGCGTCGCGCAGCGGCCATGCAGCTGCGAGGATGAGCAGGCAGGTGGCGGGTGCGGAGAACGCGGATCGAAACGCTCGCGACGCGCGCGCCAGCTCTTTACGGACTGGAACGAAGGATCTGTTTGCGGCGGCGACGAGTTCGGAGGCCGCTGTGACGGCGATCTCGACCAGCTCGATGGGGAGGACGGTGTCTGCTGCTTCGTGATCGGCCGCCATCTGCAGAGATGTCTTTCGAGCGAAACTCGGCTTGGGACCCGCACGTCGCCACGGTGGCGGTGGTGGGGGTAAAGAGCGCGGCAAGAAACGCTGCACGGAGACAGCGTTGAAATGTGCGCCGGTTGAATACTCACACGCGCCATTTCCCCAGGTTTCTCGGCCCGTTGGAAGCGCGGCAAATCGGCTTTGTCTTTGTGTCTCTCTCGCCGAAATCCGGCCGTTTTTACGATTTCTTTCATGTGAATTAAAATGTAATGTATTCTCCGCTGACACTGCTCTCTCTCTCTCTCTCTCTCTCACTCTCTGCTCACGGCCCCCCATAATACGCAGGCTCCTCCTTCTTTTTCGGCTTGTACAGCTTCACCTTTGTGTGCTTCGCCGCCTCGGGCGACACATACGAGTGGGTACTTCTCGCCGCCAAGAACCGCCTTCACCACGCCCGTTCTCCACTTGCGCTCGCTGTCCTTTGCCACGTCCTTCCGCGCCTCGGGTTTCTTGTCCCTGATTTTCTGCATGCGCTCGCGACGAGAAGCGAGCTCGCCGTCTGGCAGGGTGTACTCGTGAGTCTTGCTTTCCGGTGTTGCAAAGGTAACAGTTTTCTTTCCTGCACCGTTCTTTTGAGACGACGGGCCGGCCCGGCGGAAGACTGAAGGACGGGGGTTTGTGTAGATGCAATGCGAATGAGCGTCGAGGTGCGGGGTGGGGGAGAGAAGGCAAACGAGACTCACTGGCTTTCCGAGGGTTGTTGTTGTTGGCGGCGACGTCTAAGGGCGGTGGCAGCGGGGCGGCTGAGACGAAGAGGCCCTGAGCGGGAGCGCCGAGGGACGTGCTATCGAATGGGGAAGAGAGGCAAAAGATGCAGCAGGCGGCGGCCACCGCCAAGCGGAGGAGTAGTCGACGCGCCGACCAGGCCAGTGTAGAGGCGGCGGGACGGTCATGACGGTTGGCAGCTCCGCGTTTGCCCATGGCTTGTCGCCCTCCTCACTGCGATTGGTTATGTGAACCCCACTTGTGCTCCTTTTGTCTCAGCCCTTTCTTGGTGGTGTCTCTTTGTGCAACAAAGCTGGCTCAGCCCACAACCCGAACCCAGCCAGCAGGGCCGAGGAGTGTCGGCACGGGCTGCCGCAGATTATTGGGTACTGGCTCTACTATCCGCCCATACCATTTTCTGGTCCGTTGCGCCAGTACCCACCCACGAAAATTTCGTCGAACGAATTTGCAATCGGTTGACCTGAGCCTTCCTCTCTTGGAGGCCCGTAACAAAAGGCTTCGGTCAAAAAGAAACGCCTGCCACTTTGCTCGCTGCGTCGCTCGTCCACAGCGCGCTTGGACTCTTTGAGGCAGCTTGAGACGTTGCCGGAGCAGAGGAAGTGGGTGCACTGGAGACGATGGGCGGGCGCAGCGGTGGACTGAAGACTGGGGGTTGCGTGGGAAGAGATGGACTTCAATCGGAAGTAAATTGGAGACGTAAGGTCCGCCGTCACACTTATGGCCTTTGATTCTCTTCGGCGGGTCGGTCCAGCCGGATCCGTTCGGCATTAGTGGTTCTTTTGTCTTGTTTCTGCCAAAAATGGCTGATCGCGTAACTTCGCAATTGCCGGAAACGTTCGGGCGCCAAAATGCTGCAAGGCGTGTACTCAGCCGCCAGTTCCCTGTTGCCCCACCGCACGGAATCAAACTTATTTGACTTCGACATCACCTTCCCCCGCCCCACCCTTTTCCCTCGTTGGTCAATGCACTTCCCAATCCCTCTGCTTTTGGCGGCATGCTTCAGTGCATTCCTCCTCCATTACCATCCCGCCGCTGCAGCAGGCTCCCTTTACCGGGCCATGAACTCCAGAGAAGCAGCGACGTGGCGCCAGAGCGGGCCTCCATGCCCAAAAGCCGGGATCCACCGAGCGCTCCCCGACAGACCACACCGAAGGCTGGACTGACTCCCAGTACATCTCCACAACCAGAGACAAGAGCCGCGCCAAGCAAATCGACAGGAACGGCGACAAGGCCGGCGTGCTCAAGATCGACCCGAACAAGATCCCCGGCTACCACAACGGCGGCCACGTCGACATGGTCAAGCACACGGAGGGGTCAAGTGGTCTGGTTAGGGTGGCCGCTACATGGAACTCGGAGGTGCTCGTCAAGAATCACATTCCTGCCGATGCGTGCAAGCTGATCAGGCGAGACGGATCGGTAATGGTAGCATTCTTCCCCTTTTCCAGAAGGCACTCCTCTGCAAAGTGCCCGTAGCATGTTTCCCCCACCATCCCCACCCCCACAACTCACCGCTACAAAGTGCTGACGAAACAAAACTTTCATTGTTTAACCCTGGAAATGGACAAGACACTCTATCGTCGGGCTGGAAATGGCTGCGGGAAGACCGCTAAAACGACAAGCGGAGGCGGCGGTGGCGGTAAACAGTCGACGGGCAAACAGTCGGTGGCCCCTAAGCAGGTTCCAGCCCAGAAGAAGTCAGCGCCGGCCAGTGGGCGCGGAGGGACTGGGAAGAAGAAATGAGTGCAATGCGTTCTGTTTGCATTCTCCGAGTTCGGCTTTTGTCGCCGGATGTTATTGCAGCACACTGGGACTTCCGCCTCGGAGATAGAGGCTACAACTTGCGCTCCTCGCTACGCCGAGCCCCAAGCCTGCACTGCGCCCTCTGGCGCCCGCTGTCCTCTGCCACGTCCGTCCGCGCCTCGCGTTTAAATATTTGCTCACTCGCCCTGCCATTTTTGATCCTCCAATTGGCCCTTCTGTTTCCTTTGTCTCTCAGCGTATCATAAGAATGCTGTGGCTCAGCCCTGGCACATGCAGGACCAGAGCGTCATTGGGTTCTGGCTTGTGCGAAAATTATCTACGTACACTGTTGCGTGCCCCCTCCCGCCCTTTCGTCGTGGCAGTCCCTCTGCTATTCACAGCATGCGTCGACGCCTTCGTCCTCCCTTTCCATCCCGCCGCTGCAGCAGGCACCCTCTACCGGGCCATGAACTCTAGAGAAGCAGCGACGTGGCGCGAGAACGGCCTCAACGCCCAAAAGCCCGGTTCCACTGAACGCTCCCCGTCAGACCACACCTACGGCTGGACCGATTCGCAGTACATCTCCACAACCAGGGACAAGAAGCGCGCCCTACAGATCGACAAGGACGGCGATAAGGCCGGCGTGCTCAAAATCGATCCAAACAAGATCGCCGGCTTCCACGACGGCGGCCACGTCGACATGGTCAAGCACACCGCTGGAAGCACCGGCGCAGAAAGGTCGTGGGCTTCCATGAACAAGGAGGTGCTCGTCAAGAATCACATTCCCGCCAGCGCCTGCCAGCTGATTAGGCGAGACGGATCGGTAAGGGAAGCATTCCCCCCCCCTCCCCGAACGCACTCCTCGGCGAAGTGCTCGTCGCATGTTTCCACCCCCACAAAAACTCACCATCCCCATGGCTGGCGAAACTATACAATCTTCTTTCTTCGTTAACAAAAAATTGTTGTAAATGCACAAGACACTCTATCGTCGGGCCGGAAATGGCTGCGGGAAGACAGCTAAAGCGACAGGCGGAGGCGGCGGTGCGCGTAAACAGCCAACAGGCAAACAGTCGGCGGCCCCAAAGCAGGTTCCAGCCCAGACGAAGTCAGCGCCGGCCAGCGGTCGCGGTGGGACTGGAAAGAAGAAGTGAGGGCTGCGAGAAGACAATGCGGCGCTACCCTAAAGACTTTCTGTTGGGACTACGGTCTGTGTGTGCTTTGTGGTTGGAAGGTCAAAGCATTTCTGAAAATATATTGAGTGTGCTCGTTTGAAGTCGCCTCGATCAAACGCCTCCTCCCCACAATCCTCTTGCGCCGCCAACTCCCTCAGGAGCACCTTTTATTCCCTGATCTACGAGGACGGCCAGTCGCTGAACTGCGCGGACCTGGTGGTGGAAAGAGAGCGGGCTGTAGCTACCACAAACCAAAAAGGCCGTGCAAGCTCGGGCAGGCGCATGTGCTGCAGTGGTGGAACAACAGCGGCCGGGAGCTCAAGGCTTGAAAGTAAGATGAGGGGGCTATCGCGTACGCGTTCAGAGCCGTTTCGATCGATGTACTGTTGTGGTGGAAAGACAGTGGGCTCGAGCTGCCTTACGCGATCAGACTAGGCAGCCAGTGTGGGAACGTCGCTTCGTTTTGATGATGGAAGGAAAGTGCTCGGCGGACGTCGTGTCCGAGGCTTCGGCATCAGGACTTACGACCGTACTGGAATGGTAGAAGGGGAAGCGGAATTGAGTTCAAGTGCGCGTGAGTGGCCCTGTTGGGGAGTCCGTTTCCCGTTCCCGTTCTCCCTTGTCCCTCCAGTTCAACCTTCTCTGTTCTCATCCCCTTGTTGCTTACGCCTGGTTCGAGCCCGGCGCAGTGGGTGGACGGCCGGCACCTCTCATCGGGAAGGGCTGCCAACTCCCCGTCTCCTCCCAAAACCTGTGCAAAGGCGATTTTTTTACTGCCATTTTCTCTGCAATGACAGATGAGGCGAAGTCATCACTACCACAGCCTCCACTTCCCTCCGTGATCGCGATCGAAATCTGCACATACATCCAGGCCCCTTGTGATCACTTCACCTTCGCGACACTCTTTCGCCTTCCGAGGATCCAAGCCGAGTCCCTGCTCCGGCTGAACTTCCTCTGTTCGTTCCGCTCAGTCTCCGCCCTCGAATCCATTCGCCAACACATCCCCCGCACGCGTCTCCTTACGTTGATCTGCAAGGATGAAGAATCGCTGGACTTTGTGCGCTCGGTAGAGACTCTGCAGTGGTGGAAGGACAGCGGGTTGGAGCTCGGGTACACGACGTTCGCGCTCAACGATGCCAGCCGTCGTGGACTCGTAGATGTGCTGCAGTGGTGGAAAAACAGTGGTCTTCCGCTCAAGTACGACGAGTATGCTCTGGAGGTTGCATCTGAATGTGGACGCATCGATGTCCTGCAGTGGTGGAGGGATAGCGGGCTGCCGCTCGAGTACGATTCCGAACCAACGACCTGCGCATCGCTAATGGGATCTATTGACGTGCTGCAATGGTGGAAGGACAGTGGGCTCGAGCTCCGCTACAGATCCGTCGCGATGGACCTTGCAAGCGAACGCGGTCAGACGCGCATCCTCCAGTGGTGGAAGGACAGCGGATACGACCTCAAGTATACCAGTTTTGCCGTCAGTGGCGCAGCCGATTCTGGCCATATCAAGACCTTGCAGTGGTGGAGAGACAGCGGGCTGCAATTAGACTGGGCAACTTTCTGTTTGCAAGATGCATCGAGTGTGACAGTTCTCGAGTGGTGGGAGGAGTCCGGCTTATTCAAAGAGTGGCTGAACCGCTTCAAGAATAGGCGCGACGCCTTTGAGGAGGTCCTTCAGGGCGAGGGGTTTTCGACCCGATCGGACGCGGTTAAGCAATGGTGGCGCGACCACTTTGCATCGTCTGAGGAGCCGCGGACGTAAATCAAGTGAGACACTCTGACGTTCCTGTCCCAGCCAGCTAAAGAGCAAGGGCGCCAATTCGCATGTTTATATTCCTGACAGGATCTCAAGAGAAGAAAAAAGATACGCAGTATGGGTAACAGTTTATATCGGCAAAAAGAAAAGAAAGAAAAAGCAACGGCCTTGCCAAAACCTTTGACAAAACGGCAACCCCAAAACAATGAAAAAGCCCACACTCTCTCAAGTTGCCGTAGTAGCACTTGTGGCACGCCGGGTTGTTGCTGGGGCTGTCGCAGGTGATGCACGGGTGAGCACTCTGCGCGCACCCAGCGACTCCGACGCCGGTGCAGATGGCGGGGCGGTCGACGGTGCAGTTGCACTCGCACTGGCAGAAGCAGTCGATGTTGGTGCAACCTCCGCCGCGGCGCGACAGCTTTCCGCCAGTGAGGAGTTGCTCTTGCGTCGCGTTACCGGCCAGAACCGTCTCGACGAGGGACGGGGTCAGGTTGTAGGTGGTGCCGTCGGTCGCGGTGACCGTGTACGGCGAGTCGGAGAGGGTGACGGCGAAGGGGTCGCGCATGATGTCTTTGAGCTGGTTGAGAGTCACGGACGCGCCGTTGCCGAGGTCGACGGTCGACGGCTCGGTTGGGGGCGGCCGCGGCGAGGAGCGCGGCGGTGGAGGAAAGGAGGAGGGCGAAGAGGTGGGAGAGGTGCATGATTGTTGGGAGAGAGGGAGTTGTTGTTGGAATGAGGGGGGTGTGACGGTCGAGCGGGTGCCTTTTTATATGGTGGATTTGCAAGAAGTAGGTCGAGGGAAAGGCGTTGCGTCACCGCCGACTCTTTGGTTTCTCTTACTTCTTTTTCGGTGAAAAAACTTCTGGGGGCAAGACAGGCCCCGCCCAAATCGGCTTGGAAGCCCAGGCGGACAGAGGGGCGCACGTGCCGCCGCCGCCTATTTCACAATGCACGCGCGCACCGCGCATGCAAAATATGCGTTGTGTGCTGCGATGACTTTTCGCCCTTCCTTCGCTCTCACACGAGCTTCTCAAGGTTTTTGTGCTTTCCTTTCTTCTCTTTTGCACAACGGACCGATTTGCGGCAAGCAGGGGGCTGTCTTTCCCTCCCCAAAGTTGGCAGTGTCTTTCCTTTTTGCATGAATTTTTGCGCGTCCATCTATATGTATCGGGCTCTGGCCGTTGTTTGTTGGTTCGTTTCTTCGTGTGTTGCGTCACCGTGGTCAGCGCCAATCGCTCGTGTGAGGAATTCTCCGAATTCGAAGGTGTGTGCTTTTTCGCTCTGTCCTGGCCCCATCGGTAGGAAGTACTTACAGTGCGACGCACGACGGAAAGAGACAACACAAGCTCCGCAAAGCTATTCTTGATGATTATGAGGAGGCTTTTCCCACCCTCGGCAGTGCAATGCTCTGATACAAAATTGGATGGAAGACATTTTATTGAGTCTACCGAACCGATTGTCTGGGGTACATGGTGCCCCTCTAATGTGAAATTCACTCCTCAAAGATCAAGGCGAACAAAACAATAAAGAGAAGAAACGAAAGCAAGACAGCGTTTCATGATCAGCAGTACTCCTGCAGACCAGGGAAGCTCGCCCTGGTGCACTTGGGGTTCAGCAGCCTTCCCTCGCTGCACTTGCAAAACTCGCCCGTGTTCAGCACCGCCGCCTCGCTCTTGCAGCTAATCTTGTTCAGCTCGCAGTACGTCAACGCGCGCCACCCGCGCGCCGGCAGGTACGCCTCCATCAAATTCTTCCCGCCCGTCTCGACGTACGTGCACGACGACACGTAGCACTCGTCCGGGTACGTCCCCTGCCCGATGCCCTTGTACAGGAACCCGATCGACCGCGCGCCGTCGTTGATCGCCAAGTTCATGTACCCGTTGAACTGGTCCCACGTCCGCGGGAAGCAGTCCAGGTTATCGTAGTGCCAGTTCCAGTAGTGCGACGCGGACCACACTTGCACGTTGTCGCCCCACACGAGCACGTCCTTGGTCAGACCGCCTTTGCTGTTGGTCCAGATGCAGTTTTTGCCGAGGGCCAGGTCGGCGGCGCCGGCGAGGAGGAGGAGCAAGAGAGTGGGGAGCGCGCGGATGGCGGGCATTTTTTGGCCTTTTTGTGTATGGAGGTGCGAGAGAGTTGCTGTTTTCCAATGGATGGACGCGATGATGGAAGAAACACAATTCGAATAAACGCGAATTTATGAGATTTTGCGGAGGAATAGGAAAAAAAGCCTGGGTGAGCCACTTGCCAACAAGACATGACGTATTCGGCGATCTATAGGAGTAAAATTTTAAAGAATTCTATGACGTATCCGGATAATGTTTGGCGAGCTTGAAGGAATCGGCATAAAGCGAGACATTGTGAACGATGGAACAAGTTCAATTGACGGGTAAGGGGCAAGACAGCCCCCTCCTGAAAATCCTCCGTCGGTAAACGTAAAATTCCAAAAGAGGTAACGTTGCTGCATGGGGCCGTTTCTGCGGCGGAACCTACGTGGAAAGCTGGTTGCGCAGATGTCTGTCTCGCCTCGATGACAAGGGGAGGAAGCAAGAATCCTGGGCAAGAAAAGAAGCACAAACAAACGCAACCAGTTTCGAGTGTTGCGGCGGAGTCAGCGCTAAGTTCCAAAGGCGAGACGCTGCCAGTGGGACTCCGTGCAATGGGGTTGAGACTGGCTGTGCATGCACGCGCCAGTCTCGCCCTTAGTTGCCGTCAGAGAGTGGGTGAGAGAGACAAAGAGAGACACAGCGTTAAATATCAAGAGAGAAAGAGAAAAAAAAAGAAGGCCAATCGAAATCAAACAAGCCTGACTGCAACCGCCCGCCAAACCACTTCCCCACCCCTCACCCAAGATGCACACTACCCAGCTCCTCGCCATCTTCCTCCTCCTCGCCGTCGCCGACCACGTCCTCGGCAAAAACTGCATCTGGACCAACAGCGGCAACGGTTTTTACAAGGACATCCTCGTCTGGGACGACAACGTGCAAGTCTGGCAAGCGTCCCACTACTGGAACTGGCACTACGACAACCTCGACTGCTTCAAGGGCACCTGGGGCCAGTTCAACGGCAACATGGTCGTGGCCATCAACGAAGGCACCCGATCCATCGGCTTCCTGTACAAAGGCGCGGGCCACGTGGCGTACCCGGACACTTGTTACGTGCCGTCGTGCCAGTACGTGGAGACGCAGGGGAAATACTTGATGGACAGCTACATGCCCTCGCGCGGCTGGCGCACGGTCAATTACTGCGATCTGAACAAAGTCAGTTGCGCGAACGAGGCCACCGTGTTGAACACGGGCGAGTTTTGCAAGTGCAGCGAGGGCAGGCTACTGAACCCAAAGTGCTCAAAGTCGGACTATCCGGGATTGGCCTGTTAGGGGGAGTTGCTGCTTTTCTTCCTTCCATTTTTTTCTTCTTTGTTTGTTGGGGTTAAGCACCCAGTAGAGTTTCAATGTATGAGCATGATTTCGAAAGTTCTTTTCTGTCCGTGGAGGTCCTCGCGAATCGCTTCAGAGCCAGCAAGGCCGCCAAAACGAGATACAGTACTCATCAATCCGATAAAGGAAGTTCACTATACCAATTCACGCGTATGTATTGATGTTCAACTTCACCAATGATCCGTTCAAATCAGGCAGAGCAAAGATCTCGATACTAACCCCTCCACCTTCTACGCTGCCGCACAGCGAGCCGCCGTTGTCGCTGACGGTTCCTCCGCCAGATACAGCTGCAGATGCAGGTGCGTTTGCCGCAAGCACGAGCTGGGGCCTTTGTTTGGCGGCTTGTCGGGGACGGCCACCGATCGTCACCCACGTGTTTGGATGCACGTGTGTTGCGGTTTATGTTGTGGAGGGAGGTGGGGGGAAACCTGTTTGTAGTGCTGGTAGTAGTTCAAGAAGGAGAGGGGAGTATGGGCTATGAGATTCTTATTTTTCGTTGTGAATTTTCCCTTCGTTGAAGTCGCCATTTTTATACTCTAGGCTTGAGGCAAGACAGCCCAGGGTTGGTAAGGCAAAGATTCCACTTAACAACAAAGTCCAACGCTTTCTCTTCAGCAGAAACATCAAAAAATCGATTTAGACCGTCTTTTTCTGACAATTCTGAGCCCCGGCGCCATCATGGGCCTTCCTGTGAATCTGGCAGATTCAGCCATGATGTGAACATCACTGAAAAATGCTCAGAGCCAATAATATTGGCACCTCCAGGTACCATTTTACATGAAAATGGGCTACAGGTGCACAAGTAAACTGCCCTGGCCAGAATCAATGAAAAATGGTATCTCTGGACCACAAAAAGGGGGCCAAAAACAGGCTCCCTGTGTCCCAGCACAAACGGATCAAAAAGCTGCAGAAACCGGAGCCATGGCCCACAGTGCGGGATGCCGGTGTGTGAGTGTAGAGAGCTTAGTTCGCACTTGTGGTGGTGGTGGTGAGGATTATTGTTTTCACGACTCAATCAATCAATCATGACCTGCTCTCTCTCTCTCTCTCTCTCTCTCTCTCTCTCTCTCTCTCTCTCTCTCTCTCTCTCTCTCTCTCTCTCTATCTATCTCCTTTTCGCTGTGTGCTGTGTGTGTGACATCGGACTTAGAAAAATCTGTGTGAGTTCAGCCCATCATGGGAGGCGGGTTCAATTTTAGACTGGGCCATTCAGTCCACCCACCCGACCATGCGAGGACGACGACGTGGCGCCCGCTTGTCCAGGCTCGACGGCTACGCAAAGTACCAGCAGCACCCCACGCTCGAAGCCTTTGTGACGCGCAATCGCCACTGGGTCGTGGTAACCTCAGTAACCTCGCCGCCCACGGCAGCGGGCTTCTCCTGCTCCTGGCAGGCCTTCAAGAGCCACTTGGCACCGACTTGGTCGCACAAGAGTCGTAACTTCACCTGTTTACTTTGCAATCGATTCTGCGACAGGGACTTAACTCAAACGATCATGAAGCTGATGCGCAACGGTCCACGACAGGCTGCGATATCCGCCCTGCAAGGTCAAGATCCATCACGCCCTTGGACCGTAGCGGTCGTGCGATTTTGAAGGTGATCCCTCTCGGAACGGCCTCGCCCTCATTTTACAACATTGATTATTAAACACGCTAATAATGTTTTCTGGACAACGGCCCCGTTCCCGTTTGCTCGCTTTACGGAAACCTATAACGCTTCCTTTTTAGTCCGTGTGCCTACCCCGGCTAGCCTCGGACCGAGATGTCCCGAGTTCCGTTGTGCCTCAATTATTTTATTTGGCTCAGCCTTCGCCTTTTGGAAAAAACGCATCCGCTTTCCCTCCTGATCCTCCAGCCAGCTGCACAACCACGCCCCGCCGTCAGTTCCAGCACCAGCACCACCACCACCACGGGTCCCCTTCACCTGCTAATAAAATGGGAGTGTCTTTTTCTTGATACGTGCCCGGCTCGCCTCGGACCGATCAATTTTTGGCTCAGCCTTTGCCTTCAGCGGAACGCATCACTTTCCCTCTCGCTCTTCAATCAAAAGCAAATCCTCGCTGCCCCAAAGTCGCCTTTCATATGCCGCCTCAGCCCCGCCCGATGAGCCTACCAACACGCCTCCCCTCCACAACATGCCTCTTCGTCGCCCTCCTCGTTCTCCAGCTCCTGTTACTCCACAATTATCCAGCCGCCGCTCAGCCAGGCCCCGGCGCCAGTTCCAGCGCCACGGGGCCCCTCTACCGCGCCATAAACTCCAAAGAAGCCTCCACCTGGCGCGAGAACGGCCTCAACGCGAAAGCCCCCGGCGCAACCCACCGCTCCCCGTCCGACCACACCTACGGCTGGACCGACTCCCAGTACATCTCCACAACCAAGAACCTCAAGCACGCCCGGAAAATCGACAAGAACGGCGATGGCGCCGGCGTGCTCAAAATTGACCCCAACAAGATCCCCGGCTACCACGACGGCGGCCACGTCGACATGGTCAAGCACACCGAGGGGTCGGGCGGGCTGACTGAGAGTTGGGCGAGAATCAACAAGGAGGTGCTCGTCAAGAATCACATCCCCGCTGACGCGTGCCAGCTGATTAGAAGAGACGGATCGGTACGTCGCGTCGCGCCTTTATTCTTTGAGGGAGTTGGGAGGAGAGGTTAGTGGGTGAGAGAAAGGGTCATCTAAACAGAAACTAACAAAAACCAAAAAGACCCTCTACCCGCAGAGCTGGAGGCGGATGCGGTAAGGCCGCAAAATCGGGCGCCGCTGGTGTCAAATCCAATACCGGGGCGGACGGCAAGGCGAACGGAAACGGCAAGGCGGCTGCGGCCGGCGGAAAGATGGCGGCGACTGGTGCCGCTGCAGGAGGTGGCAAAGGAACGACGTCGACGACCGGCGGCAAGTCGACAGCGGCGACAACTCGCGGCGCTGGCGGCGGCGGGTACCGACAAAGCCGGCGGAAACGGAAAAGCCGGTGGTGCCGGCGGCGGCAAGACTGCTGCTTGCTGCTGTGGGACGCGCTCCAAATGCTGGTGCCGGTGCGGCCGTCGCCGCTGGCGCCAAAGTCAGCACCAGCAACGGCAAGACGGCAACCGGCGGTGGAAAAGGGGGCGGCGCGGCTGCTGGAACCGCCGCCGGCGGCAAATCTGGAGCCGCTGGCGGCAAGGCTGCTACAGGACGGGGCAAGGGCGCAGATCCCAGAGGTGGCGGTGCTGGCGAAACTAAAGGAACGTTGACAGGGGGCAAAACTGCTTCGACGGCGGGGACGACTCGCGCAGGCAGGGGTTCTGGAGCTGCCCCAAGTAGGGGCGGTAGCGACGGCGGCCCTGCAAAAGCTGGAACCGCCCGCGGGAAGGCTACCGGGGGAGGTGGAAAGGGTACGACGATAGGTGGCGGAGGCGGCGCTGCCAAAACCGGTACCGCTGGCGTCAAGGGGGCAGCGGGAGGTGGCAAAGGAGCCTTGAATGGCGGCAAGGCTTTGACTGCGGGAACGACACGCGGCGGTGGCGGCGGCGGTGCTGGCACCGGCGCTGGCAAGAGCGGGTGGCGGCGACGGCCCTGCAAAAGCTGGAACTGCGGGCGCTAGCTCTGCCGCGGGAGGTGGAAAGGGTACGGCGGCTCGCGGTAAAGCTATTGCAAACAATGGAAAGACTCCGGCGGCTAACGGCAAGACGATGGGGACTGCCCGCGGCGCGGGAGGAACCGCAGCCGCCAAAAGCGCCGGCGGTGGAGACGGCAAAACTGGCGGCGCCAATGGGAAGGCTCCGGCAGGCGGTGGAAAAGGAGCGGCGGCCGGCACCAAGGCGGCGGCGGCGACCCGCGGTGGCGGTGGTGCGGCTGTACTTGCAAAGGTCGCCGGCGGCCGTGGTAGCAAAGCTAGCGTCGCCAGTATCGGCGGCAAAGACAGCGGCAAAGGTGGTGGTGCTGGCGGAAAAGCGGCGGTGACGACACGCGGCAGTGCTGGAACCGGCAGCGGCAACGGCGTCAAGGGCAGCGGCGGTGGCGGTGGCAAAACTGAAGCCGCCGCTGGGAAGGCGGCAGCTGGAGGTGGCAAGGCGGTCGCTGCTGGTAGCAAGGCTGCGGTCGCGAACCGTGGCGGTGGCGGCGGCGTTGGTAAAGGGGGCAACTCCGCTGGCGGGAAGATACAGACCGGAGGACGCGGTTCGAGCGGCGCTGCTGATAGGGGGTAAAGCAACAGCAACTGGTGCAGGCGGCAAAACCGCCGGTGCCGGTGGGAGGGCTCCAGCGGCCGGCCGTAGCGCCGGCGCGAACGGAGGAGGCGGCAAAACAGCCGGGCTCGCAAGTAAGGCTGCCGGTGCGGGAGCGAAGGGCGGAGGCGGCGGCGGCAAGGCCGGAGGCGCTGGTTCCGCCAGAGGCAAAGCTGGTGGCGGCAACGCCAAGATGCAGGCTAGTGGACGCAGCGCTGGTGGTAACGTCGGAGACGGCAAAGCTTCAGCGACTGGGTCAGGCGGGAAAACCGGCGGTGCCGGTGGCAAGGCGCCAGCGGCCGGCCGTGGTGCCAGTGTGAACGGAGGAGGCGGCCAAACAGCCGGAGCTGCAAGTAAGGCTGCTGGTGCGCGACCAAAGGGCGGAGGCGCCGGCAACGGCAAGACGCAGGCTGCTGGTGGACGCAGCGCCGGCGGTACCGGTGGAGGCGGCCAGACTTCCGCGGCCGGAGGCAACGGAGGAATGCAGACGCGTGGCGGCGGCGGGGGTGGAGCAGGTGGAAAGGGTGGCGGTGTAAGTAAAGCCAGTGGAGCCTCTGGCAAGGCTTCCGCTGGTGGACAACGCGGCACGACCGGAGCCGGGGGTAAGGCGGCAACCGCAGCGACTCGTGGCGGTGGTGGAGGGAGCGCGAATGGCGGCGGCGCAGGTAAAGCAGGCGGCGCTGGTGGCAAGGCATCAGGTGGTGGACGCGGAGGCGGCGCGACCCAGACTGTCAGCAGAGCCTCTGCACCTGCACGCGGAGGTGGCGGTGCTGGAGGACAGTCCAAGGCTGGCGGGGGCAGGTGGCGGCGGCGGTGTAGCGAAAGGCACGGGGGCTCGCGGTGGTGCCGCCGGTACTACCGGCAAACCAGTGGCTGGCGGCGGAGGTAGTGGTGGTGGGAAATCAACTCCAGCTCGAGGCAGCACGCAAGGTGGCGGTGCAGGCGGTACCAAGGCGACCCCAGCGCGAACCAACGGGGGGCGGTGGCGGTGGCGGTAAGAGCTCCAGCCCCGCTGTGAAAAGCACGGGCGGCGGTCGCACAAGTGGTGGTGGTGGAAACAACAGCGGAACGAAGCCGGCGCCTACCCAGAAGCAGCAGCAGACAGCTGCGAGGTCGACTAGTACCGCTTCGGGCGGCGGCGGCGGCGGGGGTAAGCAGCAGGAGGGGACTAAGCAGGCAGCACCGCAAAAGCAGCAGGCGACTGCGGCACCGAAGCAGCAGCAGGCTGCCGCGCCGAAGAAGCAACAACAAGCAGCAGCAAAGCCGGCGAGTGCAGCCAAGCCAGCGAGTGGCGGTGGGGGAGGCAAGAAAAAGTGAGAGCTTTCTGGCGTGACCTGCTCTCCGTGTTGCTGATGGGATTTGGATAATGAGCTTTGTTGGGAATTGGGGGGGCGGGTGGGGGGTTGAAGGTGGGTAGTCGCCGCGTCGCACTGCGCAATGACAACAACAAAAACAACAATAAACCAGGCCTTCTCCGCACGACTTATTGATCGCTCAGGCGGGCTCCGTGTAAGCGCTGTTGTACTGGCCTTGGATTCGGCATCCTGCCTTTCGGGCAGAACCCAGAACACGCCACCTTAACAACCGCCTTGAATCGCAGGAGCGACACTGACGGCGGCGGATCAACAGCCCCTTTGCCCGCGCTGCCCCACTCCTTTCCCTTCAGGCCTCGTGATATCACACACAGATTTGCCCGGTTTTGCCCGGTTTTGTATTTTTTGGTTTCGAGATGAGTTGACACAACACAACCACCACGGATCAAACTGTTCAGTTGCTTAGTGCAAACTCTGTCTAATCGCGTTCATACCACAACCAGATCTTTCTGAACCTCTGTGATTCACCTCTGGAGAGACCCACTCGCTTCTTTTCACCTTGCTCACTCTGTTTTCCGTCCCACTTCTCTATAGAAGCAACTCCATTGGGCTCAGCCCGTCTCACGGCATATCTGTCAAAATTGACAGTTAGAACTTGATATTGCAAACAAGAAATGCAACAGCGACAGACGTTTTATGAATTTTTCCGCTGCGCATTGCGCTCCAGTCAGATTCCATCCAAAATGTGAGTGCACTTGTCTCCTCCCAACAAAGAAAGCACTTCCCAACCAACTTGATTCTTGGATTATGTTCTTCTCGCCATCAGTACTTATAATGGATCCCTTTTCAGTAGTTGAGATCAGCCATGCTTTCTGGCTTAGTTTCAGCTTTGGTACTGGGTTGAAGTCCAGTATCTTGATGAAGCACCCATTCAGATTCCCCAGCTTGATTCTCCCACACTGGAAAACCTGAAAGAGAAGGTAAGGTCATCTCTGCTTTCATGCTCATCAATTCTCATTCTCCAACATACAGACCTTTTTTCTGACCAAGACATTGATATTCTTTTGAAAAGTGGGACTGAGATGAAGAGTGTCAGACAAGCTGGAGCTTATGCAGAGAACTTGATCAAGGAATCCAACATGAAAGCAAGGCGACGCTTTCAAATTCAGCCATTTAGAGTTCCCCTGGGCGCAGCTCCTCCAGCTCCAGCCCTAGCCTGCTGTGCCAGTATTGCACAAGTGTTTGATGGACTCTTGTCCTATCAGTAAGCTGAATGGACAATTTGTCCTTTACATTCTGACAATTCTTGAAGATGGGGCAGTCAAGCTACTATCAAAAGCATTTTTGAAGATTTGACCTTGGCCTTGATATTTGGTTGGGTATTTACAACATGTCTGGTTCCATTGATCAGGCCATGGCTGAAGGGGTTGACTCCAGTAAAGTTTTCATCCTTGTCCTCACCCTTGAGTATCAGGTACCATCTTAATTTTTGTCTGAAACCCAAAGCAGAAGAGCCCCAACTGCCTGACGGAGATCAGGAACGCCAGGTCTCAAAGGAAACCTCAAGTGCCAATTCGACTTCTGAAAAGAGGTGGAGCTGCAAACGAGAAGTGATTGCAATCACAGCCGAGTAAGTTAGCGACTCTCTGATTTGTTTCTGCTGTGAAACAAACCACCTGACCCCGACTCAGATTGCTGTACACCGATTTTGAAGGAAAGACTCCTGGAACCAAGGAGTGGGAAGGTCAGATTGCTTTTCTTGTGAAGGAAATTGAGCAGCGCCAGATTGTTCAGACTCCTGCCCCTGCGGGGCTGGATTCAGACGCCTGTTGACAAATTCAAGGATTGGCTCCAGCCTGTGGATGTTGCCGTGGATTCTGCGAGGCCCGAGAAGGCCTATGTGGACGTGAAGAATGTGCACACCTGGCTCCTCTCTGCCAATGTGGGCAACGTGCTGTAGTTGAACGGTGGGGCTGGCCTCAGCAAGTCTCTGGTGGCCTGCTTACAAGCCAAAAATATTCCCAGCGAGTATGTTTTGGGCTCTGTGATTTTCTGCAGGCACGATGATGTGCAAAAGAACAGCACCCAGCAGCTTGTCCCCACTACTGACTTCTTTGATGATTGCAGGAAAAGGAGGATTTGTGTGAACTGTTCCGATCCTACCCAAGATGGGTGCAGACCCAAAATTGGTGGATGCATATGGTTTTCAAGCAGGAATGTACAGATGCGCACTTGCAATTAGCAGCTGGAAAGGTAGCCAGGTCAGTTAAACTTATTTAATCAATCAACAGAAAATTTAGTCAGATATATTCAGACAGAAGACACTACAAAATAAGAGGTTTTATCGCACTCCCACGATGAAGAGAAAATGCTTGAATGGTTTCTCCCTTCACAGGATGCCAATTGATGAGGCTGATGAATTTGGAAGGACACCTCTCCACGTTGCTTGCAAAAACGGACATTTAAATTGGTGAAGTGGTTGTTGCGGGAAGGTGTCACTGTGAATGCTGAAGACAACAGCAAGTCCACTCCACTCCACTTTGCAACTTCAAATGCCATTTGGAAGTAGTGAAGCAGTTGTTACACGAAGGTGCAACTGTGATTGCTGAGGTTACGCTAAAGTGGTTGTGGTTAATTCAGGAAGGTGCCTCTGTGAACGCTGAGAAGGAGAATAAATGGGCCCCATTCCACGTTGCATCACAGAATAGCCATTTGGAAGTGGTCAAGTTGTTTGTTGCAGGAAGGTGCCGCTGTGAACGCTGAGGACCAGGACAAGTGGACACCTCTGCACCTTGCATCTTTAACTGGCCATTTGGAACGCACGGTGCTACCACCGACCGGCCAAAGCGGCTCCTGGGCTGGCAACAGGGCTGGTTGAGGTTGGCGGCACGGCGAGTAGTCCATCTGAGTCGGTGAAAACACCACCAGCAGTAACGATGGTGGAAGCAAGGCAACTGGGCGCACTGCCCAGAAGCGCCCAGCACCTTTGGAGGCGGGGGCCGGCCTTCCCCAAGGCAGGCATCATCTTCGGACGAAGAGGTCATTCGAACATGAGTGTGCAGAATGCAGCAACGCCAGCTGCTGCAACTAAGTCTGCGAGTGACGGTGGCAAAGGCAAGATAATGAGAGATTGGTAAAGAGAAGTTGAGAAAAATGGCGCGTTGGACAAATGACGTCGACGGAGAAACCCACTCCACCAGCCAAAAAAAAGGTACGGCTAAACGGACCTATGAACTTTGCACCCCCCTGGTTTTTTTGTTTATTATCCTTCCGGACGAGAAGGATTTTGACACAATTGCTCCTTCGCGTCTCTATTGGAAATGGAGGGCCACTTGATACACTCAAAAGCGCCGAGGAGGTCGTTTGTCGTAATCTCCAAGAATTTCTTAAGTAATGCTTGGTTTCCTTCGATTTGCGATGTGGCGGTGGGCCCGAAATGAAGGTGTGCATCTGTCCAAACTTCCACGAAGCGCTCTTTCAGATCCAACCACCTTTCGAGATAACGAACTGCGGCGGGCCATTTTCGCCCTGTGGTTGGCGAAAGTCCACGACAAGTTAAATTCGACCTCAGTTTTGCAGCGGCAAAGATGTGCCCATTCCTTTATAAATGTGTCGAAGTCTTCTTTTTCGGGTATAATTGGCTTGACTTTGGCGAGGAAAAAAGCGAGGAGGTCGACCAGCCCGCGGCCGCTGGCTGCGACGAGAGACGCCGAGGGGATCGAGAAGAGCGCAAGGGCTTGAGTGTCGCTGTGGGCGATACAGGGTGGCGAGGATGAAGCCCTCGGAGCCAGGGAGGTACGTACGGATCGACAGTATTGCAATCGAGGACGAGGGGTGGGGGGATACCGCATTTACTGATCTCCTGCGTCTCAAAGCTTTGTTCCGCTCCGTCTGAGCACAATGTGAAAAACTGTTACTCGGTTGGTTGGTGCTTGGCGACTTTCGCGCCACGTAGAACCCCTGTAGTGCGAACCAAGCACCGTCGGCGGATGCGGCCGACGATAGGTATGAGGTTGCCAACTGGTACAATGATCCCCAGACAATGAGACGGAATCAATTGATCGCGATCAAGAGATAAGAGAACGATTTTATTGAAGCAACGGGAAGGGAGATTTCTTCAGCACACTCTGAGCATTTGGGTCACTTGTCGGAGACGTTTCAAATAATGATTTGCTTCGACGACAAAGCGTTTCATTTGCGGAGCCCCGCTGTTCAGCCACACCGCAGGCATTTCCAAACCGTTCCTTCTAAACCACTCCCAGATCTTGCAAGTTCCATCGCGGCAATCTTCCCGTGCTTCCACTTCGAGCCGCAAGCGTTGCATAATGAATTCGGACCCAGTGGCCCCTTACGCCACAAGGGCGTGGTAGTTGTGTGACAATTCGTGCAACGCAATTGCTGAGGTCCGCGGTCGTGGACATGCTGTTGATCACACCATGCTCGCTTGCTTTAAAAAGTAGCCCTGTTTTTGACTGGCTTCCTGCTCATACCACCACTGGAGCGCATCCACTTTGTCTTGTCCAGGAGCTGATAAGATGGACGCCACGTCGACACTGGTTGGCAACGCGACATCAAAACCGCTATTTCCCACCATTTCAGTAGACGATGGCAGCGTCGGCTTCTATGCATCACTCCCCTCTTGCTCGGCGAAGCGTCGAAACGAAGGGAATCCCGCTGTTTTTCCACCATTCCAAGACCTCAACGCCTTCCACAGTGGCACGCCAACCTCCGCCATCCTTTCTGTCAATTCCAATCGGAACCCATTGCTGTGCAGCCACTGTAAAAGAGTCGGATGATTGTGCTCGAACGCACGCTCGATAATGCCGACAAGTGCTTCGCCATCGGGCGTGAAACCGCTCTTGAGCAGCATCTCAAACACCGCACTGTTGCCGTTTCGTAGCAGCGTCCAGGAAATTCAGCCTCGTTGGACGGCCGCTCAACTCCACAATCCCACCAGAAACTCTAGAAGTTCGGCTTGACCACGGGCCGTAGGCTTCGCAAGCGTAACGAGAGGAAATGCAGACGCGACTTGTCTGACATCATCCTCCACCAACGGAGAACCTCAACGTTTCCATGAGCATTCCGCAAGCGCGACGAGGCCTTCCCAAGAAGTGACCACGTTGTTGTCACGCAGCCACTGCAAAACTCTCAAACTGGCCGTACTTGCACGCAACCCTCAGCGTTTGGCAAGCCCAGCGTGCCAACCGCGGCTCCAAGGCGCCTTCTCCGCTCAAGGTGGCGCAACTGCAAATC
>JAIVFJ010000273.1:2500-80683 GCA_025765615.1 Zopfochytrium polystomum | reverse complement strand
TTGAACACCTTGCTAACATGTCTCGACAGCTCGCAATTCCCGCTGATCTCGCTGATTATGATTGCTGTCATCTATGGACTGCAAGTCATCATCTTCGTCCTGAAACGTCAGTGGGCCCAAATCGGTTGGATGTTGATCGTAAGTAACTTTTCTAATTCGGATGTGAATACCCAAAACTAATGCTTGCAAATCTGCCAGTACATTCTCTCAATGCCCGTCACCGGATTCTACGTTCCACTGTACGCATTCTGGCACTTCGATGACTTCAGTTGGGGCAACACGCGCGTTGTTACGGGCGAAGATGGGAAGCAGATCGTCACTGCTGACATCGTTCCTGTGAGTGAACGGCCTCTTCAACCTGATCAAAATGTCCTTGAATCTAAACTAGTTTTCATCCTGATTAGTTCGATACTGCAACCATCCCTGTGAAGAAGTGGGGCGATCACGAACGGGACTTGTACGAGAAGAACTCGGACCGCTCGGATTCACGGGCATCGGACTACAGCGGTATCTCGAAGAAGTCGCAACTGCAAAACCGGCAGTCAAAGCTTTCGCTCGGCGGCCCCGGAGGATCTGTTTATGGAGGACCAACGGCGGCGTCCGGCTACGCCGGGTCGGCGTACGGTGGAGCAGGATCCGTGTATGTGCAGTCTGCCTACGGTGGCGTGGTGCCGGCTGCCCCAGGGTCGATGTACGGTCCCGTGGGAGGGTCAGTCTACGCCGCCTCAGTTATCAGTGGTGGTGTCGGCATGTACCCCCCAACACACCTTGACCCGAGCGTCGCCCCATCCGGTTACGCGGTCTCCACGGTCGGAGGCGGCATGGGATACGTCGGCCGCATGCCCAGCGACGAAGAAATCCTGCGCGAGCTGAAGCGGATTCTCGCGACCGCAAATCTCATGACCATCACAAAGAAGCAGACGCGCGACGAGTTGAGCGCGATTTTTGGCGTTGACTTGACCCCCAAGAAGGCGGTCATCAATCAGTATATCGAGGAAATTTTGCAAGGAAGGGTATAGATATTCTTTTTTGGGTCTGCTGTTGCCCTTCCCATCCCGGCCCCCCCCTCCTCCGTCGTTTCGTTCTTTTATTCGTTTTGAAGCGTGATTTTCGCCTTTTTTGCTCTCTTTTTAGCCGTCCTCTTTCTCGCCACATTCGATCCTTTCCTTTTTTCTTCTGCTTAGTCCTGAGCCTGCTTACATTTCCTCTTTATCACACGACTATACACGCTACCGTTTTTCTTTCCTCAATTCTTTTTTATGCTGGTCTTCATGAAACATGATCATTTGGAATCTGGCCGTTGCGAACGCTGAAAGAGATAATGAAACGAGATCCTAAATGAGCTGGCAATGATTCACAATGAATGGCATAGACAATCAGATGATGTGTGGGCTGTCGTCGGTCGTCGGACTTCGCCCCGCCCGCGGTGTTCCCGCCTTATCTTTCTTGCTGCAGGATTTCAAAAACAGGTAACAGCAAATGCAAGAAGCCCCCCGACAAAGGAAATGTAACCCGTTTCCGCCCCGGAAAAAGAAACCGCTTCGCACAAGCACTCTACGAAACAAACACTTCTCCCACTTGCATCCTCCACCCAATGCCCAATTCCGAGGTCACCGCCTACCGCTTTTTAAACCGGCGCTCATACTCCCCCCTCTCTCTGTCCTCGCGCCGCCGTTCCTCCCGCTTCGGCACATCAGCCGTCCCAGACGGCCGCCGCCCCGCCGCCGCCGCCAAACCTTTCGGCGCCCGCGTCGACGTGCCGGAAGGCCCTCGCTTGTGCCGCTTCTTCTCCCTGCGCCGCGCCTGCTGCGTCCTCCGCCGCGCCTCTCGCCGTCGTCGTCGTCGTCGTCCGAGCTCACGGACGGCGAGCGAGAGGCGTCGCGGCGGCGGCCACCGTCGCGACGGCTTGCGCCTTGCCCGCGCCCGCCCCGTGCGCGCGACGCGTGCCGCCGGCCAGACTTATCCCGCCGCCCTCGTCGACGGCGCGAAAGACGGCGACGGGCGGCGGCGCGCGGTAGACGCGGTCGAATCGGTGTCGGAGTCGGAGTAGGCCGAGTCGTAGTCGTCCTCGTCGTCGTCGTCGGACGCGTGGAAATTGAACGGTCTCTTCTAAGTGGGGATAAAAAGTTGATTATTTTTTGGCACATTTCTCGTCAAGGGGGTAAAAAAACGTTCCGGCTCTAGCAAAAAGGCCGGACCTTCTAGATCGCCGACGACGGGGCGACTCCGTTCGGTCGCTCTTACGCTGGCCTGCCGACGGATTCGCATACCCATTTTCCTGCACTTGCGCCGCTTGCGGTGCCGCCGCGCTGACGATACCTGGATAGGCCACTGGTGGTGCGGGCCAGCCTTGCGGAACAGGGCCGCCGCCGCGCACGTTCAGAGGAACTGGCATGCCCATGGCACTGAACAGTCCCGGATTGCCAAAAGGTCCAAAAGAGTGCACTGGCATGCCCCCCGGCATGATTGAAAGCTGTGGTTGGGCCACTGAAAGCAATGAAGGGTCTCCTCCTCCTCCCCCTCCTCCTCCCATGGCGGGAAGACGGGATGCCGCTGCTCCGCCGTGCGCATTGTCGTGCTGGTTCTCGTCTTTTCTTACAGAATACACTTGGCTTGGGGTCTCCCGTCCCACCAGCGGTTGGCGGTAGCAGCATTCCAGTTGTCATAGGCATTTCTGAGAGATATGATGATGCAACGGGCAGCGCCCACAAAAGAAAAACACGGCGCTGAATCAGAAACGCACTCCGTACATCTGAGAAGAAAGAATGTTGAACATGCCATTGCGCCACCATAAAAAGAGTTCCAACTGTCGCCTGATGGGCCATTCATTGCGGAGCGCTGGGCTCACTTTGATTCAATGTCTCTCTGGGCCATGGCGGCCGCAGCCTCTCCAGATCCTAGAGCTGCATTGCCTTCGCTGCTGTTGATGTCTTGCTCTGCCTTCCGCTGTGGGCGCCTCTGGTTCTCGCTCGCTCACGCAGCTGAACTTGCTTGGTTATTGGCACAAACGTGCTTCCGTCCACTCTGGCGCTGCTTCTGCCAGAACCCGCGTGGTTCCGGCGAAGAAGCGATTTGCGAACTCGTCGATGAAGAAGAAGAACGGTCATAATAATGATGATTATGAACTGAAGCCACGGGAGGCTCTGTCGCTCTACTACCCTGTTCGTTTTCGCTGTGTGCATCACTGATGTCCGCCGGACTGTTGTCTTCAGAGTCTGCGAGTCCGCACTTCAAGGGGCTGGGACGCTCCTGGCAGAAAATGACCATTGAAGGTTGCGACTGCCGCGAGAGCACCCTCGCGAGTTGCCATGATGGCGTAGCCTGAGCGGCGACCGGTGTACTGCACATTATTCTGAATGATTTTCGCAAACTGTACATCGTGATCTAGCAACAGCTCAAATAAATCCTAAAACGAGGGTCCGTGGGGAACAAGCAAAGCACAGAGATTAGTTGAGCGGTTGCACCAGCGCCAAGCTCTGAATGCTTTGGCTTCGTACCTTGCTTATCATGCTGGGAGGCAGGTTGCTATGGTTATTCTGATTGTTTATCATAATCATGAGATTGTGGGAACGCAAACACTCCATTGTGTGGCTGGCTTCTTGGGTGAACATCGTGGAATTGACTGGATAGATGGCTCAGCCGGCAGCGTGACGGCAAGTACCGTAAGGGAGGGGACGATCCGTCCTCCCCATCAAATCACCTATGCCCCAATCCGATCTCCATGACCAAGCTCGGCACGCGCACTTTTCCTCTCACCTTTGCAAACTCAACAGTGAATCCAGCATCCATCAGGCCCTGCTTTGCGCGCTGTGCCTCAGCGGGCGTCTCAAACATAACAAAACCAGATCCAATGCACCCTGCGCTGCCCATCTTGACCTTTATAGCGGTGATCCAACCATATCTTTTTTGGTATTCCCCCGCCGCCGGCGCGGTATAAGCACAAAGGGGATCTTGCATGGCAAACACAAAGAATGACGAAAGGTGGGGGTGGGGGGGAATGGGAGGACTCAATTACCTCTTGCCCACACGTTGAAGAGCCACTCTCGGTGCGCGTACACCGGCAAGCCTCTGACGTACAAGTTTGTGCCACGATCCCACGGACGAATCTCGCCCGCAACCGCCGGGGCTTCGCGTTCGTCGTGGTCGTTGCTCTGGTCCGGCGTCGTGGACGCCGTCGATGCCTCGGCCGTCGGCGGCGGTGGAGGCGGCGGCGGCATGGACGAGGGTCTGCGATCGATCGCGCCGAGGTGCTCGGGAAGCGGCGCGGCCGGCATCGACCGAAAGAGGCTCGACAGCGGGGGCGAGAAGAGGACCTTTGGCCGCTGCTGCTGGCCGCCGAGTCCTCCCGCTCCAGCCACCACCGGTGCCGGCGGTTTGTGGTGGTGGTGGTGGTGGTGGTGGAGGGTTGGGTCGGGGCGGGCGCCGTTGGGCGAGGTAATAAGCGTGAAGGAGGAGGCCGAGGAGGAGGAGGAGGAGGAGGTTGCGCTGGAAGTTTCGTGGGGCGGGGGCGGGCTGGGTGCGAAGCTGCCGCGCTCCCGGATGGCGATGCCGGCGGCTGGGAACTCGAGCAGGCGGCCGTCCGAGTACATTTCCGGCGTTCTGGCGGCGGGAGTGTTTGGGCAGGTGGAGGTGAGATTAGCAGAAGGGCGGTGCCGTGCGTCTGACAAGTACGAACCCACCACACAAACTTCATTCATTCATTGTCGCTCCTCCCACCACACGCACCCACGCACCCCACTCACGGAGGAGTTTGGAGTTTGGCAGCTGCCTGCTTGTTGCTTGTTGCTTGTTGCTTGTTGCTTGTTGCTTGTTGGACACGGTGTGTTTGGTTGGTTGTTTTTTTATTATATTTTTATTTTTATTTTTTATTTTTTCATTTTCTGTCTCGTTGGGGTTGGGGGGTGAAGGAAGGGGTTGGTTGGTTGTGCGGGGGGCTAGTTGTTTGTTAGTTCATCAGTGCAGCCAGCCAGCCAGCCAGCTAGCCAGTTAGCTGTTCCTGTTTGGCCATCAATCAATCAATCAATCAATCGAGTGGCAACGGCGGCGGCGGGGGCGTGAACAACGAAGGCGAGTCTTTTCAACGACACACGGTGTGTGTGTGTGTGTGTGTGTGTGTGAGAGAGGAAGAGATCGAAATATGTAGACTGAGGAGGCAGCGCACCCACGCTCGGCAGTGCAACAAAAAATTAATTTAGGGGGTGATACCATAAATGGAGCAAGACGAAGACAAAAAAAAGAAAAAGAGGAGAAAAGAAAAGAAAAAGTGAGAAAGATGACGATTGACAGGCACTCAGAGAGGTAGACAAGCCCGGAAAAATGAAAATAAACCCCCGCAAAACAACCCAAAAAAAAAAAAAAATCTCTGCGCTCCTTCAAACACTGATGGCTGCCCTCACAAACGCAAACGACCAGAAGGACCCCCCCGTTTCCGCCATCGCGGTCGAGGCCGTCGCCGTCGCAGAGGCCGCGGGAACGACGGCGGAGTCGGCAACGGCGGCGGCGGCTGCGCCGGCGCGACCGGCAATGGTACTGCTCGGCGAGGCCACGTCGCCGTTCACGCGCAAGGTGCGCATCGTGGCCATGGAGCTGGGCATCGACGCAAGCCGCATCGAGCTCGTGCTGCCGGACCCCATGTCCATCCTGCCCGTCGTGCCCGCCAACGCCGTCTCGGACATGGCTAACCCGCTGGGAAAGGTTCGTCATCTGTCTGTCGTTCGTTGATTTTCGTTTGGACACACCCAAACGTCCTCCCAACCCTTCTGATTTTAATGTGCTCAAAATAAATAAATAAATAAACAATAACTCTTTACTCCCTTCCACCTCCTCCTCCAACACCGCTCAAAGGTCCCCGCGCTCCTCCCGACGCCCACCTCCCCGCGCTCCGACGCCATCTACGGCTCGCAAGTGATTGCGCAGCACCTCGACGCGGCCGTAGCTGAGCGCGTTGACCCGTCTCGGCACGTCCTTCCGCCGGCGTCCGCGTGCTGACGACCGAGGCGCTCGCGGACGGCGGCACCGAGGCGGTGATCCTGACGGCATACGAGACGCTGCTGCGGCCCGAGGAGCGGCGGTGGGACGCGTGGATCGAGGGCCAGCTGTCCAAGGCGTGGCGCGCGCTCGCCGCGCTGGAGGAGCGTGTTGTTGCGGGTGACGTTGTGAGCGGAAGCGGCGACGACTATGGCGACGACGGACCGCTCGACCTCGGGACCATTGCGACTGGATGCTTTATTGGGTACTTAATTATTTTGAGTCGTTTTTATTTTTTATTTGTTCTTTCTCACGTCAACAACAAATGTGCTACCCAAGGTACTTTGAGTTTCGGCTGCCGCACTTGATTGCGTGGCGGGACAAGCACCCGGCGCTCGCGGCCTGGTACGCAAAAATACAAGAGCGGCGGAGCTTTGTTGCTACGGCTCCCACCACCGCGGGTGCGGCGCCGGCGGCGCAGTAGAACTAAGTGCGGCCTACCTTGTCTCGTACTGTCCGTCTGTCCGTCGTCTGAGAGTGACGAGGTGGCCGCGCGCGTGAGCCTCGGTGATCAAAGGGAGGCGGAGCTCTGTCTTGTTTTTGGTTTTTGCCAAACATCAGGCTGCGATGATTGTGTATGTTGTTATGCAGGAGTCGTATTGAAAACCATTGCTGCATTGGGGAAAACGCACGAAGGCCAACACACACACACACACACACACAACACGTACAAACGCAAACCCGCGCCCGCTCAATCATCTCCCTCTCATCCCATGCTTACTCTCTCCTCATAATGTAGTGATTCAGATTGTAGATTGATTGTTGATTCCTCTCATGCCTCTCATTCTTTGTAGCTGCTGAGTACTGTACCAGGGGCACTCCCACGCTACCGCGGCTTGTAGTGCTTATCCCACTGTGGAGCAAAACGGGTTCAGCAAATTGGTTCGACCAGCCCGACAAAAGCGGGGGCGTGTCAGGGAGCGAACGGGGCCACCCGTCCATGTCCCTGCCCGAAAAAAAGGGAGGAGCCAACCCACTCCCCGCCCGATCACAGCCGGAAACCGGAGGGCAGGCCCGATCATTCAGAATCGGGCGGTTGCTTTTTTTTTCGGGCAGTTTTATCGAGGTGTTGCGACCCACAAACGACCCGATTTCAGCTGGCTGCCACTTCCATTTTTGTGATCGTACCTGCTCGGTTTGCGCATAACCAAAAGTGGTCCACAACCATGACAATCGCACCCAGTCGCAACCTGTCACAATGGGTAGTCTCGCCTGACCAAACGGTCATTGCCAACCCGATCTCAATCCAACTGCATCGGGATTATTTTGGGGCCGCTGCTTTGGAAGCTCACATTTGGGATTTATTGCTCTCATTCCCCTCATCCAAATCAACTATATCCTCACCCACACCGTCGTTCACTGGCGCTTTCTGCCCTTTCTTTGGTTTCCGTGCAGGCTTGGGCTTCCCGCTAAGCTTTGCATTTTCCCGCTTGCGCAATCCTCTCAGATAGCACTTCACCATCTCAACAATTGGCCAGTAGTTTGGGAAACGAGTGTCGTTCACGTAGTTGCACTTTTCAGAGACCTGACGTGGGGTGGGATAATGGGAAAGACAAGAGAAGTTGATGGTCAGTGAGCCAAGGCTGGATAGAAAATTCAAGTCGCTCACCATGGTATACACTTGGGACAACTTTTCTTGATTTTGGTGAGGGAATTTGACTCGCACGTCGCTCTTGTTGAACACCAGTTGAGTCGAAGAGTGAACAGAGTGCTTGAAGAGTGAACAAGAACGAGGCGATTGGAGTTAGTGTAAAGGAAGCAGGCAAGAAATCAATGAGCACAAAACATACCAAGATGTCGAGAGCTGCCGGTGCTCATCTGTGTCATCAAGTTTCATTGCCTCTTGAAGAACAAACTTCGAACCTCCCTCTCCCGCTGGCTTTGGAATTTGCTCCACAGGTTGAGGAGCGGGAAAAGAACTGCGAAGGGTAGCGGCAATCTGACGGGCCAGCTCTGGGGCCTGGTTGGCTAACTCAGATCGAACAACCATCCGAATGGAATCATCCAAAGACGTTTCGTCGACTGTTGCAGTGCGCTGCCTTTTCGTGGTGGAAAGAGATCTGTCATCTTCTGCCTGTCGTTTCGTTATTGAGGATGCAGGCGAAATCGAGTGCGACGATGTTGTGATCAACAGGGAGTCAGACTCGTCCTCAGACTTGTCGTCATCACACTGCCCACGAACTGAAGATACTTGCAAGTGTTGGCTGCAGCCCGTGCGATGCCTGGGTTTTTGATTTCGAGTGAGTGTTCATTCTCACACAAAAGAAAGATGGAACCAACTGGAGAGGTGAAAAGATGGTCAACGGAGACAGATGGTCTGCTGTCACCGTGGATGCGACTGCAGGTAATGATGCTTCCATCAGACTCAACGAAACCAAGCATGGTTTCGCTGCTGTTGCGGTGCCTGCAGTTGGTGTTGCTGTTGGTGCTGCTGCTTGCTTGCACAGCTTTAGCCCATGCGCTGCTGGTAAAACAACTGTAAGCTGAGGGCATGGTGCCGGTGGAACGTCGTTGTGTTCCACAACGGGTTTGGTGGGTGGGGCAGAAGAAGGGGAGGGATCGGCTGGCGCAGAAGTTTCACGGGGAGGAGCGGGTGAAGGATCTCCCGACTTCTGCCGTTTGTTGCTTCGTTTTGTTGTTTTTGTCATTCAGGTTGATTTTGCGGAAATCACAATGCCTCGCAGCCACTTTATATGTTGCACAGTTGCGACTTCAGGCCATCAGTCGTTCATACTCTGTCAGCGTCACAAACAGTCAGCAAGCGTTCATCCCATCAGATCGACGCACCAATGGCTCATCTTGTAATGTCAGAATAGCTCGGACAGCCGTCCAGTTCCATTCCACCCAGCGAGTACGCTGGGACCCTCTGCAGAAAGGGAATCAGATCAATCCACCACCACCGAGCTGTCGGCCAATCTACTGCCTGAACCTACTCCCGCTGCAGATCGTTGCCCGCTGTTGTTGTTGCCCAACTCTCTCAAGGATGGTTCATCCAAAACCAGCGTCAAGAGTAACGACGAAGAGCAGGGTGACGGGGATTGCTCGGCGTCACTGGACTTGCCGCGGGTTGGATCGTTGCTCCCCCACCGCAACCCACCCAGGCACGACGTCCTGCATAATTGCAGCCTCAGCCACCAGGTCCCTCATTGGAACCCTTCCACGCCCCCGTCCATCCGCCCTTACACTTCATCACCTTCGCCTTCTCCATTCCAAGATCGCCGACTCTTCCCTTCCAGCTCAGAGTCCACCTCCATGCAGGCCTCTATGCTGTTCAAATCCTTTGTCAACGCGAGAACCAGATCCGAAACCCGCTGTGCGCGGGCTACGGCGACGGTCGCACTTGGAACGACGGAAGGGTTTCCAACTAGCACCACCGGCTGAATACCAGCGGCCAGCACAATTGCCGTCCCCCAAACGCTGGCAGAATCTCCAATGAGCACCATCGGTCGAACCCTGGCGAACCCGTGCCGGCCAGTTAAGATCGCCGCCCCTCGAAGGACGCCCCGTCTCCAACAAGCATAACAGAATGAACCCCGGCGGCCAGCACGACGGCCGGGTGTCAGGTGAGCACCATCAATCTCGCCTTCAAAAGCAGCATGATCAGCGGGAGGATCCCGTCGTCCCTAGCATCCATGTCTTCCACGGTCACCAGCAGCCTCAGCCGTACTGGCCGGGGCATCCTGCCTAAAGTAACCAGCAGCACCTCCAGCAGCACCCGCAGCGCTTCCCAGTCCACCCTGCTGGGTTGTGGCGTCTACCGACCCCATCGATTGTCCAGCCACCTGCTCCGGCCGCTGGAATGAGTATGGAGATGCGTCCTGTCATCCACACTGCCGCCACCGTAGCCGCGCCGCTGTTCGAGTGCTCGCAGGATACATGTCGCTGCGCTCCTCAGCACCTCCCCATTTGCCAAGCTGCGCCTGACCAGCTTATTCAACGTCGCTGGCATGGCTGTTGGGGCGGCTGTTGCTGTGGCTGTGACAGCTGAGGAAGGAGTCGCTGAGAGGGAAGGAAGAAAGCTGGCTGTTGACTGCACGCAAGAGGGTTTGGGACTGTACAGCGTATATAGCAACTGCCACTCAAAGTCGTGACAACGTTCTTACTGTGTTTGTGCTTGTTTTGTTCATGCTGTGGCTGCTCTCTTGCAGGGGTGGACGAGCCACACATTCCCTCACTTGTACGCACATCTTTGTCCCACAACAAAGTTTTTTTCGCAAATCGGTTTTCTCATCATCTTTGAGTTGACAAGTCCACACGCGTACCGCTCCTTCAGATCACACCAGCAGCGGGACAACTGCACCACAACGGTGGCAGCAAAGAGCAACGATCTTGGATAAGCAGTGTCATCTATTGACATTGAGCTTTTAATCAACAAACTCATCTTCGCAGTTGACCGCTCATTAGAAACCTCGGAAAGCAGGTTCCGTGTAAATTCCATGGTTTACGGTGTAACGACAACTAAACAAGTTGAACAGAAAGAACTACATCATTGCAATGCCCACAAAAAAGTATCCATGTCGTTGTGGTTGTCGAAAGAGACTTTCGACATCTCAAATAATGCAGCATAGGAATGGAATACTTCAGGCATCTCTAAGAGCGGCCATTGATGCCCACACACGACACGAAATGCTTCAATGGATGATTCAACCTGAGACAAGAACTGAAGATGCATCTGGACCAAAGGCTCACGTTTCTGGCATCCCTGTGAACGAGCAAAGGGATCCAATTCTGTTAGATGTGATCCCAGTTGAGGCTCCAGATGTGCGTTCAGGTTCTTCTGAGGAAACCCCTCAGGGAATACCTGGGATTCAGGATGTTGTTCATTTGATTGAAAATGCTGCGTGGGGAACTCTCTCCTGGGACAAACCACTGGACGATGATGTAGAGATGCTGTCAGACATATCCTCTGATCAGTCAGGGTCTGAAAGCAGCAGTAATTTTGAAGCAGATGAAGTGTATGTTTCTGGTGATTATGATGATGTTGATGAGTCCAAGGAGAATGAAAACGACTGGCAGGAAGGAGATGGTATGTTATTCTATTACCCAGATCATGGTACTTACAAAACCCAGTACCTTCTCTCTCTGACTCAGATATCAAATTAATGCAGCTTCTATCGTGGAAATTGAAAAACAGGATCACTAATACTGCTTTCAATGAGCTTAAACCAATTATTGGTGGAGACATTCCATCATTTGATTCTGCAGTGCGAAAGCTGGCCTATTTTTCAAAACTGAAGCCGGTTTTGTATGACTGCTGCGTAAACTGCTGTGTGTGTTTTGCTGGACACTATGCAAAGGCCACAGAGTGCCCATTTTGCCAAGAAAATCGGTATAATTCGGACGGGACAGCCCAGAAGCAATGGCGGTTTCTCCCACTTATACCAAGACTCTGTGGGCTCTATAGATCTGAAGCCATGGTCAAATTGATGTCATATAGATCTACATACAAGGCTGATCCAAACACAGTTGTAGATGTGTTTGATGGAGAAAATTATCAGCGTCTGTTGCAAACTGCTGTGAAGATTGGAGGACATACTTTTGATCACAAGTTTTTTGATGGTCCTCGCGATATTGCTCTTGGAATGTCGACTGATGGATTTGGCCCTTTCAAGTCTCGAAAGCAAACCTGCTGGCCACTGATTATATTCAATTACAACCTGCCTCCGGAAATTCGAATGCATCTGAACAATGTGATGTGTGTTGGGGCCATACCAGGTCCAAACAAGCCAAAGGATTTTGATTCTTTCCTCTATCCTCTGGTTGTGGAGTTGTCAAAACTGGCTGTTGGGGTGAAATGCAGAGACGATCCTGCAAATGAGGACTTTACTCTTCGGGCACATCTGATTCTCTGCTTTGGTGACATGCCTGCTGTTGCAACCCTCATGCAGATGAAAGGGCACAATGGCCTATCTCCTTGTCGGTGGTGTGAGATACAAGGCGTTTCACCACCAGACTCATCAGCAAATACTTTGTATGTCCCGCTTGACCGTCAAGCTTTTGGAACTGTGTCCTATGATGGATGCGCACTCCCCATGCGAACACACAAGTCATTTATGACAACTGCACGAAAGCTGTGTCAAGCAACTACCAATGCAGAAGTGGCGAAACTGGAAAAAGAATCTGGAATTAAAGGAATGCCAGTGCTGTCCCTCATTCCATCGCTTTTGTTTCCTCAGTCATTTCCTCTGGATTTCATGCATCTAGTGTATGAAAACGTTATCAAAACCCTTGTTAAGCTTTGGGGAGGAACATTTGGACTGAATGAGGGCAAAGGAAATTATCGCATTGCCCCTGCAGCGTGGAAGAAGGTCTGGGAAGAGACTGCTGCAGCTGGATCAACTATACCGTCATTTCACGGATCTCGAGTTCCTAATCTGTTGGATGCAAAAAGTCCTATGAAAGCGGAGACTTGGTCCTTTTGGCTCCATTACATTGGGCCAGTTGTGCTTCTTGGCAAATTTCCGGATACTGAGGGTGGACACTTCGAGCACTTTTTGCAGCTGTCAAACATTGCAAAGCATTGCGTGCAAATTGCTCTCACACGTGGCTGTGTGGAAGATTTGGAAGCAGAGATTGTTGATTGGGTTAACACTTATGAGCGGTAAGTTGCTGAGATCAGTGGGAATGGAAAGAAGAATCTAATCTTTTGCTTTAGTCTCTACTACCAAGGGGACCCAGGGAGAGTTCAGACATGCCTTACCACTATCCATAGCCTGCTTCATATTGGTGATGGCATAAGGGCCGCAGGTCCAGTGATGGCATATTGGAACTTTACCATGGAAGAGTTCTGTGGCTACCTTGTGGAATTTTTCAAGAGCCGCCGTTTTCCCTTTAAGAATCTGGATATATGGTTGACAATACGTGAACAATTACACCATTTAAATGTTTTACTTGGAGGAAAGCTTCTCTCAACTGCACTTGGTAAAAGCCTCAGTGATGATTTAATATTGGTGGAAAGGTTGCAAAGTGGTAGGATGCAGTTTTATAGTGCCTAAAACAGAATCTTGTTAATTCTCTCTTGAAGGATATACTGCACAGCTCAGACTCATTGGACCATGCAGAAAGCTCCTCCTTGCAGAGTTTCAGAATGACCCATTGATGAATACACTTACTCCTCAACTATTAGCATTATATGACACAACTCCAGAGTTTGTGCTGGCCTGGAGTGCAATTGAGTTGGGGCTACATTCTGAGATTGTCCATTCATTCTCAATGAAAAACACAAAACGAGATTTCAGAGATTCAACTTTTGTTAAGGTATTTTCTGTCACTGAATGAAATCATCATCCTATACTAATGTGTCCTTCTGGTAGTACTTGAAAGACGACAAGGAGGAATGTTTTGGCCAGGTTATCCACATTCTTAGTGTTTCCTGTGCACAATCTGAGAGGAAGGTCATTGGGATTCAAGAATGCATATTACTGCCACTTGATGCACATGGAATGCCTTCATATCGCAAGCAAAGCGACATTTATTTGGTTGAGTCGTCTTGCTTGCGTGGACTTGTAGGGCGAATCCAGTATAAGGACACTTGGGTTATTGTGGATAAAATTGAACCCACAAAGGCAAAGCGATAAGAAGGAAACAAAGCTTTAATTAGAATTCCTTTATTTGAAGTGGAGTGTGTGCGTGCGAGCCAAGCAATTTTTGGTGGCGACAGGCCTCCCTCCCCAGCCACCATCCCACCTTGCACACGCGGCGACGAAGCTGCTGACCTGGGGTGTGTTCACAAGACCATCGAGGCTACCATCACCGCTCACTGAGTGGCTGCATCACATATTCAACGGCCCGTTTGACCCTGCGACATCGCCAAGTGACGCAGCGGCTCATAGCGAGCAGCAGCCATGGTCGAGGTGGCACTGTTGGTGTTCAATACAATCTGCGGTTTGGTCTTTGGGTCGTGGCAGACCCTATGTGGTTAGGTCGTGTTTTGTCGCTTGGGTATTTGCAGGTTGATTCTGCAAAATAAAAGTCACGATTAGTGCCAATACTGTTGGTCTCTTGATGTGCCCGGTGGTGTCTCGTTAGAATCCCATTTGCAGCCCGCTCGCCCTGACTGCCCGACTGAAATGGGCAGGAATCTGGTCGAGATTGGGGATCGGGCGGAAACGGGAAACTGCCCGTGAACGACCACCGGGCGGTCGCTGGGGTTTCTGGCTGATTTTTGTGGGCGAGAGAAACCGTCCCTTGCTCCACAGTGGAAATGGCTTGTTGATCTGTTTCCGGGGAGAGTCTGGCTTCCCGCGGGTGGGCTTCGTTCTTCTGTCCTCTCTTGTCTCTCTCCTCTCTCTCCTCTCTCTATCTCTGTCCCTCTCTTCTCTGTCACCTTCTCTCGCCTCCTCTCTGCTTGTCTTCCTAAGAAATGGATCGCGAGTTGACGTGAGCATCGAGAAAAAAGAAAATAAAAAAGAGAAAGAAAGAAGGGAAACAAAGAAAAATAGAAGAAAAAAAAAAAGAAGAAAAAAAACAAGCAAAATCAGAAAAATGCCCCCGGTGGCGTCGGCGGTGGCAGCAACAGCATCCACAACCAACACACACGCGCAACGTCGACGACGGCGACGACGGCGACCACGACGACGACAAGGGCCGTCCCTCGCAACACCGCCACCACCACACGCCCCGCCCCATCCACAGCAACTACTACTCCACCACCGCCACCGCCGCCCACCCGCAAACGCGAAAAAGGCCGCCCCGCCAAAGCCGTCCCTCGCCCTGCTCATCACGTCCCTGCTCATCGACTACCGATGGGTCTTTGTCGTGCCCGTCGTCCTCCCCGCTCGTACCTGTTGGCGCCTACTGGGCGTGGCGCGGTTGGGGTGAGTTTAGAGCGCTGCCTGCCTCTCGTTTGGCGCTCCGTGCGTTCGTCGTGGAACGGTCGATCGGGTTTGGCTTCTGGATCGCGTGGCTTGGCGGTGGGTGGGACGCACACGCGGAACAAATCAAGAGTGATGCAAGGGCTGAGCGACGCATTCATATTCTCTATCGCCATCCTTCTATGCTGCAGCCAGCATAGCTTCGCGGATCGGGCGGCGAGATGGGGACGACGCGGGCATTCGCCAGTTTCCGTCCCCATTCTTCGCCGGAATCGAATCGTGGGGCGTGGCGGCAAAATCGCATCGCGTCTTTTCCCTTTCTTCTTTTTTTCTTACTTTTCGGACATAACATATCAATATCTTCTCTCTTGTGTATTGAACTCCTCCGTACTCACCTCCCCACAGTCGTCCGCGTACTCGGCAAGCCATTCCGAAACCCATGACGGCACCGTCAAGTACATTCAGAAGCAGATCGACGAGTGGGCGAAATAAGGGATCAAAGGGCCTGCTCTGCTCTGCCAGGCCCGCGTTTTTGATGGTACGCGTGAATCTTGCTGTTGTTCGCTTAAACTCTACTTGGCGCTCTTTGACCCGGTGGCCTATTCTCTTTTGTTCCCTGAAAAATATAAGGTCACGCTTCGGGACGGACTGTACAAGACTAAAGACAACGCGATCCACCTCCCGCTCTGGGACATTCTCGAGCTGGACACGGAAAAGAGAACCGTCAAAGTGGAGCCTGGCGTCAGCATCGGCCAACTCACGCGTTTCCCTCATTCCCAAAGGATGGTGCATCCCCGTCATTCCCGAGGTTCGCGCCCACCGGTCGCCCCCGAACCTTCGGCACCCCTTTTTCTGACGCATCAACGCGACGGCCGCGAAAACTGTCTTTCCCACTACAAACCCCGCACATTCCCCACCACCCAAAACCCCCCTTCAAAAAAAAAAAAGTACGACGATCTCACCATGGGCGGCATGCTCTTGGCTTACGGCATCGAAGGCTCCTCCCACAAAATACGGCCTCTTCAACGACATTGTCGTCTCGGCGGACGTGATCGTCGGCAAACGAACGAGGTCGTCCCACTGCTCCGCCACCGAAAACGCGGACCTCTTCCGCGCCCTACCCTGGAGCTACGGCGGCGCCGGCTTCGCCGTCATGATCGAGCTGCGCATCATCCCAGTCAAAAAGTACTGCAGGCTCGTCTACGAGCCGGTTTCGAGGGTCGACGATATGGTCAAGCGGTTTTCGGAGCTCGCGGAGGCCCCTGACCCGCCAGAGTGGTGAGTGAGGAGATTCTTTTTTCTCTGGAAGGGAATGGGCTTTGATAAATATTTGTCGTCTTATATCTTCTCTGTGACAGACCTGGAGGGGCTGCAGTTTGACTATCACCGCGGAGTGCTGATGCACGGGCGACTTTGCGGACGAAGTCGGAAACGACGGGTACCTCAACGAAATGGGAAAATGGTGGAAGCCATGGTACGGGTTCTGTTGGAATTCCACCTCTGGACGAAAGCCTGATTTTGGACTCGCCCCCCTACAACATCAAAAAGGTTCCACCGCCACGCCGAGCTCCTCTCGAAAAACCCGCACCCGACGGTCGAGTATGTTCCGCTCCGCGACTACTTCCACCGCCACACCCGCTCCATCTACTGGATCTGCGACAACATCGTCCCCATGGGCAACCACCCCATTTTCCGGTACACCCTCGGCTGGCTCATGCCCCCATCGGTCAATTTTTTGAAGCTGACCCAGACGGAGGGGATGAAGGATTTTTACTTTGATAAACACGTCAGCCAGGATTATTTGGTGCCGCTGGATAAGATGAAGGAGGGGTTGGACTTGGCGCATCAGGTGCGGGGGTGTGTGTGCAAGGTCTTCTGCCGAAGAGCGTCGCGCAAATATGCTTTTATTTCCTAGGGCGAGTCCGGGATTTAACCCTGTCTGTTACGGATCTTCCCCGTTGTCCACAGGCTTTTGAAGTCTACCCCGTCTGGCTCTGCCCGCACGCCGTCCTCAAGACCACTCCGCAAGGCGCCATCCGCGCCCGAAAGACGGCGCCGAGATCGAGCAGTACGTCGACATTGGCATCTGGGGCGTGCCCGGCCCCGTGCCGCGCGGCGAGGCGTTCTCGGCGCACGACGCCGGTCGGTGAGTGTGTGCGTGGGGGGTGGGGTCAGATTGGTTGGTGGGGGGGGAAGTGTTGAAGTGCAACGGGCGACGAAGAGGAACGAGTAGTGTGAGAAAATTTTAGTATCCCATCGTTCTAAGTCATTCTTTCACCATTTCTTTGCTGGTTCGCAGCGATACGAGACGTGGCTGCGCAAGAACCGCGGGTACCAGGCCATGTACGGATCACCGAGATGAACGAGGCAGAGTTCCTCGAGATGTTTGACATGTCGCTCTACCAGGTTGTGGAAACGCACCGCGAACGAACGTTAACCTACACCAAAAAAAAAAAAAAAAAAAAAAAAAAAAAAAAAAAACTCCTCACCCACTCCGCTGATCCCCCCAGGCTGTCCGCAAGAAGTACGGCTGCGAAGGCGTGTTCATGGACGCAGCGCAAAAGTGCTGAACCCGCGCAATCGCCGGTGAAAAAGAAAGTCGTCCGGACCCAGTACCAGAACCTGGGGGGGCTTTGCAAGCGCGAAGCCCCGGTGTGAGGCCAAGCACCCAGGTAGTGGGGAATAGGTTGTGGAGGGGTGGGGGGCGGGGGGGCGATGAGTTTAATGACTCGGAAGGGGGAGGCGGCTATCCTTTTTTTATATTTGATGGCTGCCATTCTTTTTTTTTTGTCCGGTTGTTCCTTTCTCTGTTGGTAGCGCCTCCTGTGGGCAAGGCGTAGATTTTCCTTTTTTTTTTTTTTATATGTGGCGGCGCGTAATGCTTTATTGTACGACGGGCGCCTGCAGTGATTAACATGCCCTTGGCTGCTTTTTGCTTCCTTGTTTGGGAGTGTGCTGTGTGCTGTGTGTTCGTGTGTGTGGGGGATCCTTGATGGTGCGATGGATCCGCCCTCTGCCAAAGTGTCCGAGAGCGCCCAGACAGGCGGATCAGAAGAAATTGATTTTTGCGGTCAAAAAACTCTAAAACTTTAATTTACACTAGCCCCCCTCGGTTTTTTTAGCCGAGAGGACGTAAAAAAACAGAGAAAAAAAAGGAACGAAAAACAACACGTCGGTTCGACGTCATCACCACAAACGTATGTGAGAGAAGCGATGCGGATTTACAGCAACAAGAAAAAGTTCGCGTAATCAACTCCCCTGTCGAAAACAAGTTCGGAAGAGGAGGAGGAGGAGGAAGGCTACGCCCTGACTCGAATAAAAAAAAAATGCGTCTGTCGCGAATGTGGCCTAAGAAAAGCGTGGGCAGCACAACGAGCAGTGTGGGGTCGTAGAAGACGAGCTGAAGGCGGGCGGAACCCGCCGCTTATTTCGTTTGTTGGTACAGAGGGTGCCTGTGTGGAGAAGTCTCTCTCTCTCTCTCTCTCTACTCTCTCTTTCTCTCTCTGTCTTTCTATGTCTCTGTCTCTCTCGGTCCTCTATTTTTTTCTTGCCTCTCTCGCATAAAGTGACCCGGGTGTCTTTTGCTCCGACAGGCGGAACAACAGGCGAAAGAAGAAAGACAAATAATACAGAAAAGGGAAATAAAATGGGTGGGAAATATTTATTTATTCTCCGCCAAAGCGCCGCCGCCGCTCCTTGTCGTTGCTTCTCCCTTTACCCTTTCCACTCCACTCACTCACTCACTCACTCACTCACTCGCTCCCCCGCTTACTCGCTCGATCGCACGCCTAGATCGCTGATAAGCACGACGGACGACCATCAAGGCCGGGTTCCCAAGCTTAAGAAGCAACAAGGGGCACACATGGCGCTCGACAAGCCCGAAAAACTCCTCGACCCGCAAGCCACGGCGTAAAGACACCAGACGCGACGACGCCGACGACGACGACGACCGCGGCCGCGCCCCCGCCGCCACCGTGCCGCCGTGGACGCCGCCAGCTTCCTCCAAACCGCGGCCGTTGCCGCCGCCACC
Organism: Zopfochytrium polystomum; assembly: GCA_025765615.1. Lineage (NCBI taxonomy): Eukaryota > Fungi > Chytridiomycota > Chytridiomycetes > Chytridiales > Chytridiaceae > Zopfochytrium > Zopfochytrium polystomum. The sequence goes on along the minus strand of JAIVFJ010000273.1, from coordinate 61,813 downwards.
GCCGGCGCAAGCCCGCGCACCGACGCTCTCCCCGCCTCCGCCGCATCCCACAAACGCAGCCAACGCAGCCGCATCCGCCTACATCGGCTTTGCGCCGGTCGCCTCCCTCCGCTCCTCCGGATCACAGTGTCCCCCCGTCCCCCGTGCCCGACGGCGTCCCTCACTACCCGGGCCACGTTGCGTACTTTTTGGTCCTGTGGGAGACCGAGACCGCGCAAGTACATGATTGCGCCGTCGTTTCAGAACGATCCGAACTCATCAAGGTTTCGTTGAACGATTAATGTAGTGCGGGATGACGAAATGGTTTGACCTTTACCGAAAAAAAAAATCAGCCGTTTCAGCGCGAGGATGGCAAGCGTTCCGATTGATCCCTCGGCTACGCTGGAGGAAAGAGTCCAGTCGTGGCTCCGTGATCATCCGGCGCACGAGGTCGATTTTGTGGGTTTCTCGTACAAGCGAAAGGAGGAGATCCAAGCTTTGCGTCGCAGTGGAGAAAAGGCTCTCTAAAGGTAAATAATAACTTTCGGACTTTGAAAATCCCCTCCTCTCAACGAATCTCTCAGTACAATTCATTCTGGAACAACAACACCTTACTTTGTCGAAGCCCTGGCCGAATTCGCTTCTGCAAACGAAAATCGGGTCCGTCCGCGTCGCTTCACACCACCAAAGTTTCGGCGCAGCAAATCCTCGACGAGGCTGCCGGCGGAAGACAACTCGCTCGTCGCGAGGGCCGTCCGGAACTTGTCGGCGTACGCCTCTTACCAGTGCGCCCCTCAGCCCTGCCGTCGGAAACGTGCCGCAACCCGCACACCCTGCGGCGTCCCGACTCCATCTACTCCGTCTCCGTCAGCAACGACGGGCGCGTCGACGTCACGGTCGCGGGACGGCAACAACCCGACCCCGCCGGTGGACGCTTTGAAATGGAAGTACCAGCCTACCGTTCAGCCAGTTCGCCCGCACCGAGCTACGGAGATCGGTCTGGGGGCTACCGCCACTCGGTCGACTCGGTTCCTGCGCTCAATATTGTCATTCAGATTGTAGGATCCCGCGGCGACGTGCAGCCGTCGTCGCACTCGCAATGGAGTTGCTGAGGTACGGACCACCGCGTGCGCTTGGCGACGCACGCGACGTTCCGCAAGTTTGTGACGGAGAACGGGATCGAGTTTTATCCGCTGGCCGGGGACCCGAACGAATTGATGGCGTATTGGTGAAGAGTAAGTTTTTGCCACACTCGATTTTCTTTTACCGCCCAACACAAACGCCCGCGCCCCCCCTTCCCCCAGACCGGGCCTCCTACCAGGCCTCGCGTCCATCCGCGCCGGCGACGTCCGCAAAAAGCGCGAAATGATTACCGCCCATCCATCGACTCGGCCTGGAATCCTGCGTCGAGCCAGGACCACCGACGACCCCCGACGCCACGCCCTTCGAGGCCGACGCCATCATCGCGAACCCGGTGTCGTTCGCCCACGTCCATTGTGCGGAGCGGCTCATGGTGCCGTGCCACATCATCTTCACCATGCCGTGGAGCCCGACGGCGGCGTTCCCGAGCCCGTGACGACTATGAATTGTACGTAGACCCCGTCTTTAAGTGTGGGAGCCGCCGCTCCCTCCGTCGGGTTAGGAATCTGATCCGCTGCAACAAACCAAAAAAAAAAAAAAAAAAAAAAAACAACAACAGATTCCTCTGTGGCACGAACTATTGGTCGTACCAGGTCGTGGACGTGTTGACGTGGGAAGGCCTCGGCGACATTATCAACGCCTTTCGGAAAAACACGCTGGGCCTGCAAAAGCTGTCGCCTATCGGCGGCCCGGCCATTGTGAAGAGCCTGGAGGTGAGTGGGAACAACCAAAAACAATTATGCCTTCCGTCGAGCGGTAATTGATAACGCTGATGTGATTGTTTTCCATTGTAATCGAAAACAAAAAAAAAAGGTTCCGCCACGTATATCTGGAGCGAGGCGTTGATACCAAAGCCTCAGGACTGGGGGTACTCATATTGGTGAGTGCGGAGGCCTGCATGTCTTTTTTTTTTTTTTTTTTTTTTCTGCGCGCAAACAGATCCTTGTTTTCAGATGTCACTGGGTTCATTTTTTTGGACTTGGCGAGTGCGTACACGCCTCCGCAAGATCTGGCCGATTTTCTCGCGGCGGGTCCCGCCCCCTGTGTATATTGGTATGGAGCGACTTCAGACGTAGCAACCCACCGTATGACACTATCCCCCGAAACTCTGTATCTAGGCTTTGGCTCCATCGTTGTCGACGATCCGGACGCGTTTAACTGCAACGATCTTTGAAGCTGTTAAATTGCCAACGTGCGTGCCATCGTGTCGAAAGGGTGGGGAGGCCTTGGAGGTGCAGGTCAGGACGTGCCCGACGGCGTTTACATGATCGGCAACTGCCCGCACGACTGGCTGTTCAGCAGGTGTCGGCCGTTGGTGCATCACGGCGGTGCAGGAACGACGTCGGCAGGGCTGAAGGCCGGCAAACCCACGGTCGTGGTTCCGTTTTTTGGAGACCAACCCTTTTGTGAGTCCCATACCGGTTATGACTGAGCATGTCTTCACTCTCGACCTAACGTCGCGTGTCCTTGGGCGCCAAAAAGGGGGAGCCATGATCGCGTCCATCCAAGCCGGCCCCCCTCCAATCCCCTTCAAAAGCTCACCGCCCGACCGCCTCGCCTCCGCCATCCACTTCTGCTTCGCCCCCGTCGTCGTCCAACACCGCCGCCCTCGCCGGCGCCCGCATCACCGCTGAGAACGGCGCAGCCGCCGCGGTTGCGAAGCTTCCACGCCCACCTCCCGCATCGACGCCATGCGCTTGCGACGTCGACCACGCACAGAACGCACGATGGTTCCTCCGGCCCTTGGAAAGAAGTCTCGGACGACGCCCTTGCCGCACTTGCCGCCCGCGGTGGCGGCGGTGCGCTGTCGGTGAAAGAGCCGTTTCGGTTTAAGCGGGGGACACGGAAGGCCTCGTGCTCCCCGGCCCGCAGCAGAACGGCGTTGTGGCCGCCCCGACGCAGCAGCTGGTGCGCTCTGCGGCGTCGGGAAACCGCCGGCGGGCAATCGACCAAGGCTGATTCCCCATTCTGCGGCCGCCGCGGCGGACACCGCGGCCTCCTACGCGCGCATCGCGCTCTCCGCCACCGCGGCCGTCGTCTCCCCGCAGCTGATCGTCTGGCAGCGCGAGGCCGGCCACTTGACCGCAATTGGCGAGGCACTGTCCGGCGGCGCCCGTCGCCGCAACGTGCCACGGCCGCCTCCGCTGCTCACACTCCCGCTGCAGCAGCCGCCCCCGCTCCCCGCGCGGCCCGCGTCGTCGACGGTTTTTACAACATTTCCCGCCCGCGGCGCCACTCGTCCCCGCCCGCTCGGCGTCCTTCGAAACATCCAGATCTGCCGCGACGTCATCGGGCTACGCCCCGAGCAGCACCACCTTCTCCCCGCTCCCGCCCCACCTCGCCGCCTCCGCCATGGCCCCGCCGCCGCAACCCGTGACCACGGTGGTCCCAGCGGCCGGCAACGGCCGTAGCGGCCTCGCAGCCCGCCTCGCCGCGCCGGCCGCTACGTCGAGGCTAACGCCACCGCAAAGGCCACCCGCCGCTGGGAGCGCGTCGCACCGCGGCCTGCGCCCGGCCGATTTGGGCTCGTTGAGGTCGGTGGCGGTGGAGCGAGGGCGTGGACGCTGGCGGAGGCCGCGCCGTGGACTGCGAAGGTGTATGTGTATTTCCCGCCTGAGTTGGATCTGGCCGGCGGATGGGGGACGAGGAGTTGGGCGAGGCTGCGGCGAGGTTGGTGCGGAGTGGAGCGGGGGCGGGCGGGTCCTCCGGTGATGGCGGGGGTGGGGGGAGGGTTTGCGGTTGCGGGGGAGGGGGCTGTTGCTGATGTTCATCAATAATACTATGAAAGGTCAGAAAATAAGTTTGAAACTCGCCGCTGTGGTGGGATGCCTGAGTGAGGTGCCTACCTGATATGTAAGTACGGCATAAAACGACAAGCCTAACCAAAGGGCTTTCTTGTGGTGAGTGGGCGGGGTTTGCTGTGGTCGAACGTGGGGCTGGAGAACGGCGGTACCAATAAAAGTGGGCGGGGTGGGTGGGCGAAGGCCAGGCACTCATATGCTGTTTGGGCTCGTCTGCTTCCTGAGGGTACTGCGGAAACCAATGCTGGGGGAAGAGGAGAAAAGGAAGACGATGAGGGTTGAGTGGGGGATGTGGGCAGGGTCGGAGAAGAGTCGGTCAACGATACGGGATTAACGAGGGTGAGGGACGTGCTTGTAAATCCTTGTGAAGGTAATAGTTGTTTTGTAGAAAAGTCGGAGGCGGAAACGTTGGGCGGAGGTGGCCTCCGGTTTAATGGAGTAGCGCTGTTCGTCTACCCGGCTGGGAGGCGGGAGCCCAGTGCGATGGCTGCTCCCCAACACGGTAGTTGTTTGTTCAGGTGAATAGTGCCCAAAGAGAGAGTGTGCTGTGTGTGTGTGTGTGTGTTTGTGTGTGTGTGTGTGTGTGTGTGTGTGTGTGTGTTTGTGCGGGCGGACGTGAGAAGGCTGATCGTGGAGCAAGAAAGTGAGTGATTTCTAACAAAGTCAAGTCCGTCTGTCTCTCGGTCTCAACTCGCTCACATCCGTCAAGTGTCTTAAGTGTCCCCAACGGGCGGATTCCCAAAGCGATTCTATTACGGGGGTAGTCAAGGCCTCATCATTCATCAAAGTAGAAGGTAGCAAGGCCGCCATGATTGCAGCACGGATTGCAGACTGAGAAGACGTTGGTGTTGTGTTGGTGCAGCAACCTGAGTCCTGACTACTGCTCACATCTGCAAGGCATTGTTGCAAAGCCCACGTGTATTGTATTACTGCTTTGTGCGGCCCAGCCCATTAGAATGAGAAATTGCACTGCTGTCAATCATACGCGTGTTACCTGTACTGCGCAGTGCAAATGACTGAAAGAAGGGGCAAACTCAACACGAGGAACCATTCGCCACTGCCGTGAGCGTGGGCGGGTTCCGACTGTCTGTCTCTCTTTCTCTCTCTCTCTCTCTGTCTCTCCTCTCTCTCTCTCTCTCTCTCTCTCTCTCTCTCGCTCTGTCTCTTCTTGCCAAGCACCGACAGACAGACGGAACCAATTCACACACCCGTGTGGCCGACGATGAAATCTCATAAATAAAACACAGAAGAAAGAAAGAAACAACACACACAGGCTGCGCTTTCCTGCTGTCGCCCGCCCGCCCCTCCCCGCCCAGCGGCGCTGCTACCAATCCAACACAGTCCACCCCCCCCCATCTTCCCCAACTACCACCTGCCTGTCGACCAACGCCTCCCTCCACCACCCTCGGTTCCTTCCCTCTCTCGGACCCTCATCCACACTCGAGCAACCATGGCGCTCTTTGAATTCCAATCCGCCTCCGCCGCCGCCGCCGCCGCCCCTGCGGCCTACATCGGCTTTTGCCCCCGTCTCCACCCTCCGCTCCTCGTGGATCACCGCCTCACCAGTCCCCGTGCCGAAGGCATCCCCCACTACCCCGGCCGCATCGCCTACTTTTTGATCCTGTGGGAATCGGAGGTTACTCGGTACATGGTTGTCCCGTCCTTTTCAGAACGATCCGAAGCTCATCAAGGTTCGTTGAGGCATATCGTGGGTCTCTGCGTGTGTGTGCCTGTGCGTGTACTCGTGCGTGATTGTCTGGGGGCGGACAGACGTGCAGGATGACAATTTTTTTTGATCCTCCGCGTCGCGAAAACCAGCCATTTCTGCGCGAGATCACTAGCATTCAGGCAGATGCGTCAGCTTCGTCCGAGGAAAAAATTCAATCTTGGCTTCGCCGACCATCCTGCCCACGAGGTCGATTTCATCGGCTTCTGCAATCGGCTCAAGGAAGAAATGCACGATTTTGCGTCGCAATGGAGAAAAGGCTCATTAAAGGTATTTTCGATAGAGAGTAACCCGAATTTCCCCTCACAAATTCCCTCAGTACAATACATTCTGGAGCAACAACACCTACTTTGTTGAGGCTCTGGCCGATTTCGCTCTTTCATCGAAAAACGGCACCGTCGCAAGTCCCTCACTTTGCCAGGTTCGTCGTCCCTTCGACGCAGCAAATCCACCTCCAGGGTGCCGGCCCCTGAAAACTCGCGCGTCGCGAGGGCGCTCAGGAACATCTCAGGCGTCAGCCTCTCCCCATCAACTTCCGGCCTACGCGCCGCCCGCCGCCACCGCGGACGGAACCGCTCCGCACCGGCACAGCCTGCGCCGCGACGATTCTGTCTTCTCGATCTCGCTCAACAACGACGGCGCGTCGACGTCGACGTCACGCTCGGCTCCGACCCCGACTCTGACTCGAACGGCCCGTCATCGGACGGACGCGTCGACCTGCAGTTCTCGGAGGCGCCGCCTGACTACCTCGCAGTCGATCGTGCAGTCCCACTCGGAGCTCAGGAGGTCGGTTTGGTGCGATCGCCCACTCGGCCGACTCTGTCCCGGCCCTCAATATCGTCATTCAGATTGTAGGCTCGCGCGGCGACGTCCAGCCGTTCGTCGCACTCGCAAAAGAGCTGGTGCGGTACGGCCACCGCGTTCGCTTGGCGACCCATTCGACGTTCCGCAAAGTTTGTCACCGAGAATGGAATCGAGTTTTATCCAGCTGGCTGGTGATCCGAACGATCTGATGGCGTACATGGTGAAGAGTAAGTGCATTCGTTCGACTATGCCCGATTTTGTAGCCACCTGTCTCACCACCTCCCACCACTGCGCCATCAATTATCAGACCCGGGCCTTCTTCCGGGCCTCTCGTCCATCCGTGCCGGCGACGTCCGCAAAAAGCGTGAAATGATCACCGCCATCCTCGACTCAGGCGTGGAATTCTTGCGTCGATTCTGATCCCGATGACCCCCGACGCCACCCCCGTTCGAGGCCGACGCCTATTATTGCCAACCCGGTATCGTTCGCCCACATCCACTGCGCGGAGCGGCTCATGGTGCCGTGCCACATCATCTTCACCATGCCGTGGAGCCCGACCACTGCATTCTCAAATCCCTTGACGAACGTGAATTGTACGTGTACCGCCGTTCCTTTTTTTTTGCTATTTTTTTTTGTTTTTTTTTTGGACAAGTGCTGACTCCGCAACGACATCAAAGATTCCACTGCATGGTCACACTTTTGCTCCTACGAGCTGGTGGACGTTTTTGACCTGGGAAGGCCTTGGCGACATTGTCAATAACTTTAGGAAAAGCACGCTGGGCCTCGCAAAGCTTTCTCCCAAGGGCGGCCCGACAATAATGAAAGTCCTCGAGGTGAAAGCTCGTCGTAGTTTTGTGGATGACCTGGATCGTTCTCATGCTCTTTTATTACGCTAATGTTAAGGTCCCGCATACTTACATCTGGAGCGAAGCGTTGATTCCAAAGCCGGCTGACTGGGGCGCTCATATTGGTGGGTCCGCCGCCGAAATGGTACCCCTCTCACAATCGCTTTCAGATATCACTGGCTTCATCTTCTTGGACCTGGCAAGCGCTTACACGCCTCCCCAAGACCTTGTTGACTTTCTCGCGGCGGGTCCACCACCCGTGTATATTGGTAGAGAGTGACCGCAGACCGTAACCGACGGTTTTACTTACTCCCCCTGAACGTGAACGAACTAGGGTTCGGCTCCATCGTTGTCGACGACCCAGATGCGTTAACTGCGACCATCTTTGAAGCTATTAAAATTGCCAACGTACGTGCAATCGTGTCGAAAGGGTGGGGTGGTCTCGGCGGTGCGGGTAAAGATGTGCCCGACGGCGTTTATATGATCGGAAACTGCCCGCACGACTGGCTGTTCAAGCAAGTTTCGGCCGTCGTGCATCATGGTGGTGCTGGAACGACGTCGGCTGGGCTGAAGGCAGGAAAGCCCACGGTCGTGGTTCCCTTTTTTGGAGACCAAAGCTTTTGTGAGTCCAAGTCGATACGACCGTGCGTGTCGTCCAACTAACCGAAGGTTCAACCTACAAAAAAGGGGGAGCCATGATCGCCTCCATCCAAGCCGGCCCTCCCCCGATCCCCTTCAAAAAGCTCACCGCCGACCGCCTAGCATCGGCCATCCAGTTCTGCTTCGCACCAGCCGTCGTCCAAGCCGCCGCCCTCGCCGGTGCCCGCATCACCGCCGAAAACGGCGCCGCCGCCACGGCCCGCAGCTTCCACGCCCATCTCCCGCTCGACGCCATGCGCTGCGACGTCGACCCGCACCGCACCGCTCGATGGTACCTCCCCACCCTCGGCAAAAAAGTCTCCGACGACGCCCTCGCCGCGCTCACCGCCCGCTCCGGCGGCGAGGCCCCCGCAACACGAGCCGCTCCGCTTCCGCCGCTGGGAAACCGCCGGCCTCGTCCTCGCCAGTCGCAACGGCACCCTCTCCCGCCGCTCGCCGTCGCCGAATCCCCTCCACCGCCCGAGCCGTCGTCGACTCGGCCATCTCGCACGCCCGCGCCGCGATCTCGGCAGCATCGGCCGCTATTACGCCCCAGCTCATCATCCTCCAGCGCGGCGCCGGGATACTGGACCGCGAGGATCGGCGAGGCGCTCGCCAACACCACCAACCACCAGCGCACCGGCGACGACACACTCTCCCCCAACATCTGCAAACCGCCTCGCCCCGCCGCAGCCGTCGGCGCGTCCCAACGACGACTTTTTCCACGACTACCGCTCGCACACCAGCAACGCCCTCGCCGCAGCTGCCCCTCCACCCTCATCCCGCCTGCCGTCCGCCGAGATCGCGAGACCCGCACCAGAGCCCCCCCGCCCACGACCACGCGCTCCCCCGCTCCGCGTCCGCGCCCATCGAAACCGCCCTCGCCGCCCCGGCCGCGGCCCCGCGTTTCGCCGCCCGCCTCGCCGCCCAGATGGGCGCCTCCGTCGCCCGCGCCGGCCGCTACGTCGAGGCGAACGCGACAGCCAAAGCCACGCGCAGGATGGGAACGCACCGTCGCGCGACGGCACGCGCCCGGCCGATTCGGCGTCGTCAATGTCGCCGCTGAGGGCGAGCCCGCACGAGTGGACGTTGGCGGAGGGTCGCGCCGCGTGCGGCGGTCGAGTATGTGTATGTGCCGCCGGAGGTGGATTTGGGGCGGCGCATGACGGAGGAGGAGTTGGGAGAGGCTGCGGCGCGGATGTTGGCAGTGGGGGAGGGCGGGGTAGAGGGTGGGGTGAGGGTGGTGAGGTGATCGTGGTGGTGACGAGAGGTATTGAAGTTACGAGCAACAGAGAGAGGAGAGGGAAACAATGTCAAAGGAAAGCATCTGACGGTCGGAGCACTCACCGCTGCCGGTGCAACGTACAATTTTTATTTTTTTTGCTGTTTCCTGATTGACTTGAACGGACGTCCATTTCTGCTTCGCTTGTTCAAAAGAAAACACTTGGTAAAATGCATATCCCTCACAAACATCGTCCCCGTAGACATTCTCCGTACAGTGCAAAAGCAACCCGACCGACAGAGTAATGCGTCATTGGAAATCGTAATCCGTAAAATCGTACAAACTTTCCACCATGAGAGTCTTGTTTAGCAGCACAGGGCTGGGAATTGTCGCGAAGACACCGCGATTCTGTCTAGTGACAAGTCTGTAAGAAGCGGTCACAGTGTTGGCACTCCATTCACATCCTCCACCACCTCGAAGGAGGAGAACTAAGATATCACCACGATGTTATCCAGTACTTGTGAAACAAAAGGTAGCAGCGGAACGTTTCGATCGTTCGTCCTTTGGGTTATGAGCCCAACGTGCTTTCACTACACTACGCTGCTGCTTGATGCATCGAGCGGTAATTAGCTCAAGTCGCAGCAGACAGCAGACAAGAGTGAAACTGGCTCACACACAGAAGCAGCAGCAGGACCGGCAGGAAGTTAATCGAGATGTTGCAATACATATTCTCTTCGATGTTACGCACAGTAAAAGTCTTCACGCCTGAGCAGCACCCCTGGGACGGTATCAATCGCAGCTTCGAAAGTGTCAGTTTCCAGTATCACAAAGCCACAATTTCGGTACGCCGGGTTGCTGTATGGTGGAATCGAACCACCGTTTCCTCGGCCACAACGAGGCGTACTAACCACTATACGAATACAGCGGGTGAGGAATACAATCATTGTTGTTAAAATTAAAATATATTAAGCACGAATGAATCTGGGAAAGAGGAACGTCCAAGTGGAGAAGCTGAGCAGTGCTTTTTTTTTTCCTGAAAGAGAAATAGTTATCCTTGCCTTGGCATTTCGCCCTGAAGCCGAGATCCGGTGATAAGCAGGAGGTGATAAGCAGGAGTTGGACGCTCACAAGATATTTTTGCTTACTGTCCAGCGTTCAGCGAAGATATTGCAAAATGACATATTACCGGAGAATGAGCGACCAAATCCAACGCAGCCAGAAAGCGCAAAGAGAACAGGGCATATGGAGCTGCCCGAAATTATTGGTTGACTCCTCATCAAATTAAAACGGCGGTCCGAAATAATTCTGTCCCGGGGATTTATAGGGCCTCTGGACTGAAGGACCCTAAAGCCAACCAGAGCAACAAGAGACGGTAAAGTTTCGGCACTCATAAGAATGAGGAAAATTTTTTTTTAAAAAAAAATAAAGAAACTGGTTCATGACGCCCACTTTGTACAAGGCTAGAACTCTGAAGAAAACGCGAGGAAAGAAAGGAAAGTGTAATGACGGAAAAGGTAACAAGCAGGGGCGAGCCCAGACACCACCGACTGCTGTAGCCCAGTCATCCCCCTATATTACCTTTCCATCTACTCGACTTTCAAAGAATCGCGAGCGACAGCGTTCTTTGGCTTGAACTCGCTGTGTGTGCTAAACAGGCTATCCAGCGCAAGCACGCCGGAAAGATTTTTCGCGTTGCCTTGGTATAGGAGAAACGGTGGTGAAGGTCGTGGTGGAAGAGGGATTGGCGAATGGCACTGGTGGAGTGAATAAAAAAGCAGGCATTGCGGGAGTGTCGGTCGACGATTAGCGTGGAGGCGAGGGGGAAGCAGAAGAAACCCCCCCGGGACTCACCCAAGGCTCATTGGGTTGAACGGGAGCATCCACCCGCTGTGCGAGTCGACGGACGTGAAGGTTCGGAAGGCGATGTAGACGAGGAATGTGAAGTGGTCGGGTCTGATGATTGTGCCTGCCAGGACCGAGCCTTTACCGTTCGGTTAGACGCGGAAGCGCGCACGAGATTTTGAGTGGTGACCCACCTGCCAGTACGCCGTTTGTTTCAATCGGGCTCACGTACGTAGCTGTTATTGATGTCGGCGACTGATCGGAGGGTTGTGCAGGTTTAGACACTGCTTCGCCAGTGGGAGAGGGAGAGGCGAGAGAGAGAGAGAGAGAGAGAGAGAGAGAGAGAGAGAGAGAGAGAGAGAGAGAGAGAGACAGGGGGAGGAGCTAATGAAGGACAACCTTGATTTCGTGATGAATCTTGTGAACTTTGTCCCACAAGTATGGCACGGCGTGAAGAGCTCGATGAAACCAGTAGAAGCTGTTCCAGGATAAAAAATTCATTAATGGACGGTCGGCCTGTACCTTTATTTCGAAAGTTGAGCAAAATCATACTAGATTTCGTCAGATGAGCAGCATTAGATAAATGTTGAACTGGAATCATGAGTGAAGCTTCTGTAGAGGTCTGCGCCACGTCGGAAAAGGGTCAGAAACAACGACACGCAACGTGACGCCAAAAATGTACCGCAGTGATCCACTTTATGAGGGGGAAGCCGCCAACTGGTTGGCCACTGCAAGCCAGAGTTGCGCAACCACAGATTTACGGATAGCCAACTTCGATTCAAACCTGTTCACGACCTGAGAAAATGAGGCGGGGGGCGATCAGACAAGACGATTCCACCTAGCCGACAAAGAAACACGAGATCGAACGAACCTCCGCTGCCGTATTTGATCTTGTAGCGATCGTGGAACCACTTTGGAGCGTAGAGGTTCGAGGGCGGCGCGTAGAGGATGCAGCCGAAGAAGACGGACAGTTGGACGGCGTACGGCAGGATGCCATACAGGAAAGGTCAGTCGCTAAGGCTGGCGATGTCGGCTTGTGAAAGGGAGGTATGTTTGGTTGGTGATGGGCAGGGGAGGGAGTGTGTATTGCTTCAATCAGTAAAAGCACCTGAAAGACTCGCGGTCCATTGTGCGATTGCTTGAGAAATACGAGCTGTGGCAGGCGCACTTACGGCTGGAAGGCGGGCGGCGTCCAGCGCGGCCGTGCCCAAGCGGCCGAGAGCGACGGCTGCTCCGAGGCGGAGGGCGCGTTCATTGATTGATTGATTGATTGGTTGGTTGGCTTGATTGCGAATATTAATTTTTTGGGGTGATCCGAGAAGCCCGTGCGCAGTCACCCAGCGCTGCGGGGAAATGACTTGGCTCCCAGACAATTTTCCGGCACGGATGCTTTCCCAGGTGTGCATTCCACAGTGTTATATTTATTGTACAGTGGGGGGGAAAAAAGTCTTCGGAGGCCTTGTCAAAACAGCCTTGTCCTCCTAGCCGCCACCACCTGATCTACCTGCTCCTGCCAGCCATCACAGTCCCCAAGATCACGTCCAAATTCAGCATGGAGAAAGAGCATCACACAAAGCACAATGCTGCAACATGCAAGACAGTTGTCAACTTGCATGAGAAGGGATGGAGCATTCGCAAGATCAGCGACTTCGTTCCAATCAAGCAATCATGTGCCCATAGTATCATACAACGTTTTGACAAGACAGGAAGCCTGGTGGATCTCCCACGCAGCAGACGGCCAAAACAGCTCTCAGTCTACGATCTAAGATATCTGGCTCAGGCAACAAAACGGCTCTGCAGAGAATCGTCGCCGTTCGTTACAGGACATCTCAAACATCGTGAATTCAGCCTGATCTTCTCCAGTTTCAACCAGAACCATTCGGAAGTACTTGCACCAGCTTGGAATTCACAACCGTATTCAAAGAAGAGGCCTTTTTTGTTTCTGAAGCATCGAGCAAGACGCCTGGCATTTGCTTGCAAGCATAAGGACTGGACTGTCAAGGATTGGGCCAAAGTTATCTGGACTGACAAGGCAACTTTCGAAACTGGCAAGCAGGGCAAGGTCCGTGTATGGAGGAGAGCTGGGGAAAGAATGACGAAAGAGTGCTTGCAAGGTTCATGCAAGGGTGGTCAGGAATCTTTCTCTATTTGGGGTTGTTTCATGGGTTCGAACCTGGGATGCTTTATCTTGACATTCTGGATGTGGAGTTTGAGGGTTTTCTGGACTATATGGATATAAAAATGGACTACCAACAGGATGTGGCTGACAATATCATCTATCAGCAAGGACAATGCACCAGCTCACAAAGCAGTGAAAGTGGGACAATGGTTTCAGAAACGTGGATTGAAAGTTCTGGACTGGCCTGCACAAAGCCCGGATCTAAACCCAATTGAGCATCTCTGGGAACACCTGAAACTAACAGTGCAAAAGGATCGCCCCTCAGGAATTCCAGCAGTTGAAAAAATCAGTTGCAAGCGCATGGAGCAAAATTTCCCCTTTGTTCCCTTCAACGTTTAGTTGAAAGTGATGCCAAGGAGAATCAAGGCTGTTATCAAAAACAAAGGTGGTTCTACCAAATATTGAGGTAGCTGCCCCTTACACACATTTTACTGTTCCAAATTTGGAAAGTGTGAATAAAGGGGTTTGAACTGGTGCCTTTTTTTTGATTTTGTCCAAGTGTCTGAAGACTTTCTTCCCTTGGCTGTACAGTACAAAAAAATTGAAACAAACCACCAAAAAAAAAAAAAAAAAAAAAAAAAAAGGTTCAGACCCACCAGTTACCGGGACGACTGCAACAAACTCCTCGCCCATCACTTCTTAAATGCTCGCCGAGAGTGGCCCGGCCTTTCGTCGCGATTACGAGCGAAACCGCATTCCTCAGCGTCGGCTTGAACTCGCTGTGCGTGCCGAACAGGATGTCCAGCGGAAGCACGAAGGCACGGTTCTTGGCGTTGCCCTGGTACGAGGAGAAGCGGTGGTGCATGTCGTGGTGGAGCGTGGGCTTGACGAATGGCACTGGCAAAAATATTGGTGGAGAAAAATCGAGAGGTGGGGAGGGAAACAAGAAAGGCTCTACTCACCCATCTTCAAGGGGTTGAACGGGAGTATCCATCCGTTGTGCGAATCGACGAACGTGAAGGTTCGTAGACGAGGAAAGTGAAAAAAAATCGAGCTTTACGATTGCTCCAGCCAGCAGGGTTGAAGCACCAAATGTTTTTGCGGACTGATGGAGCTTTTGATACGTTTCGTCGCACTTGTTTGTCGGCAAAGGACGACCCATTATCTCGTGATGGATAAATGATCATAAACGGCGAAACTCACTAAGCAAATCTTACCAGAACTCGTCGATGAACAGCATCAAAAGCTTAAGGTCTGAAGTTTTCGTCCTTGTTTGTCCGAGTCGTTTGTCCGATCTGTTTCCACATTTTCTCCGGAGACCCTGAGTCACTGTGCTTTCTTGCAGTTGATTTTTTCTAGTTGGTTCCTTCAAGTTGATTGTGTCTTTCATTGTTTCGGTCAGTTTTTTCTCAGTTCTATTCCAGTCCTCCTCGCATCCCTCGCAATACACTCTTGAACCGTTCATCCCGCTCTCCTCGCGCTCTAGCTCGCTCTCCATCAGCACTCACCCTCCCGTAGGCACTGGCCTTCGGCCAGCACCTGCCTTTGTAACAAGGACGGGCAGCGTAAAGGATATCTCTCGAGAGGTCTTTTCCACTTTTTAAGGCGCGGATGTTGGTCAATACAGCCATCACAACTTCCTATTCACACGCCGAAAGAGAGAGACTATGCGGTCAGCGTGGCAGATTTTTCGCCTTAAAGATGTGCGGCAGGGTTAGCGCAGTATTTTTTGCAGCATGGCTCAATATTGCAAGCATTTTGCAGTGAATGTCTGACCATTTGCGTAATGTTCTGGTCGAGTTATCTAGTTTCGCTCACGGCTCTGTTTGCCGGCCGGGCAAAGCTTAGGAGAAGCCTTTGGGAAAAAAAGAAAAAAGAAAAAAAAGAGGGAAAAAGGAAGCAAAGATTAGTAGAAGCTCTTATCATAAAACGCACAACCTTTCACGTCCACGAAGGTTTTCAGATCGTTGCGCCCGTTTGTGCGTGTGCACTGCGTGTGTGCGGTTTCTTGTGCGTTGGGTCTTTTCGCCTGTGCCAAGAAAGGGAAGGCAAGTCCGTCAGTCATGCGGTGGCGACGCGTGTTGGCGGCGCGGACATGCATCCCGCGTGTTTTTCCTTCTCTCCCATTGAATAATCTGTGACTGCGGATGGACAGTCCGGCGGCCGGCTGGCTCAATCGTGGGGACACACCCCCACCCACAGACAGACAGACTGGCAGGCTGATAAGACGGACACTTCTCGCGACAGAGGGCGACGCGTCCACGGGTTATTCCACCCTCCACGCCTTCTCCGCGAATACTCACACACCCACACACGCGCGCACACACCATAAATGCAGCACACACGGCCTGGCTGTTCCGCCCCACTTCCAGTGCTCCCGCCCACCATCCCTTCCCAGTTGCCTCGAGTACCCGCAGCCAACCAACCAACCCCATAACCACACCGAAAAATAAATGATGCTCTCCCCAGACTCTATCCCCGCCGTCGCCGGCCATCACATCCTCATCATCGGCGCCGGCATCGGCGGCCTGTGTCTCGCCCAAGGCCTCCAGCGCCGCGGAATCCCCTTTCACCGTCTACGAGCGCGACCCGTCGCCAGACCACCGCAAGCAAGGCTACCGCCTCCGCATCAACGCCGACGGGTACAAGGGCCTCGAGGCCTGTCTCACCTCGGAGCGCCTTGCATTCTACGAAGCCTCCTGCGCGCGCGGCCCCACTGGCTTCCGCTTCATCGACGCCCTCGACGGCTCCGACTACGAACCGACCATGGTCGCAAAGGGCATGCACCTCCCTCCCCCCGGCCTTGGAAGCGACGGAAAGCCCCCCGCTATATCTGAGGCCGGCACCGCAGACCGTCGCGTCCTCCGCGCCGCGCTCCTCGCCGGAATCGAAGACTCGGTCGTCTTTGGCCAGGAGCTCGTCGCCTTTAAAGTCGTCGAAGGCGGCGAAGGCGGCCGCACCGTCGTCGCAACCTTTGCCTCGGGCCTCGTCGCAAAAGGCGCCCTCCTCGTCGGCGCGGACGGCGTCCACTCCCGCGTCCGCCGCTCCCTCCTCCCCGACCGCGCCTTCCTCGACACCGATGGCCGCGCCATCTACGGGAAAACCGCCCTCACCCCCGCCGCCCGCCACGCCCTCCACCCGCTCCTCCTCGCCGGCACCGCCGCCGCATTGCAGAAACCCCCCGCATGGCCCCGTCCTCTCCCTGTTCTCCGAACCCGTTGTCTTCCCCAACCCCCCGCACGCTCTCGCCCCGCCCGCAGGCTGTGCCGCCGCCGCCCGCCTCCCGGAAACTCAAGACTACCTCTACTGGGTGCTCGTCGCCCGCTCCGCGACCTTCACCGCCGCTTCCGCCGCCGCCCCCGGCGACGACGACGACACCGACAAGGAGCCACCTCTTCCGCGCCCCGGCGCCGACGCGCAATCCCTCGCCCGCCGCCTCACCGCGTCCTGGGACCCGCGCCGTCCGCGCCGTCTTCACCGCCAACGGCAACACCGACGCCGCGGCCACCTCCGCGACCCGCATCACCACCTCCCCGCCCGCCGCCGGCCCGTGGCGCACCGTCCCCGGCGTCACCCTCCTCGGCGACGCCATCCACGCCATGTCGCCCACCGCCGGCGTCGGCGCCAACGCCGCGCTGATGGACTGCAAGCTGCTCGTGGAGCGGATCGACGCGTTTTTGAGGGGGGATGTCGAGGGCGCGGGCGGGATCGGCGACGCGGTGGTGATCGGGGCGTTCGAGGAGGAGATGTGGCGGAAAGCAGAGGTCTCGATAAGGATGAGCCGACGGGGTGGGGTTACGTTGTATGATCAGCCGCCGTTTGAGGAGTGCCGCGTCGTGGAGAATTACGAGTGAACGGGGGCGAGATGGGGTTCTGGTTTTTCTTGCCGCTGTGAAACTGCGCTCAGTCTTTACTTCTTCGTGTCCTTAGTTTGTTTCCACTGCGGGCGAACATCATAGTTAGCACGCAAAAAAAAAAAATAAAAATAAAAATAAATCGTACTATTGCTTTGCTTCGAAAGTGAACAGCTGATCTCTTGATTTTCGCCCGACCAGACAGGCCCCTCTCTCCTCTTAGCTGGCCAAAGCAAATGAATGCAAGTCCTCTAACTGATAATTAGGACTTGCACGGGGGAAAAAACAAAACCAACAAAAAAAAAAAATAATTACATAATGGACAGGCCCTGTGTCCCACATTAACACGCGACTCGAAACCGCATCCTCTCCAGCCACCGCTCCACCGTCAGCGGTCTCCGCCCCACCGTATGCGCGAGCATCCGCACATCTGACTGTCGCAGCACCAGCCCCGCCACGGAGCTCTCGTCCCCGTACGCCGCAGGAACCTTGTCCCACGCGTTGCCATTCCCGCCACCCGCCTCCCGCCCGTCCACGTCGCCAGCGCCGCCGCCGCCGCGGCTCCTCACAGCCGCAACTCGGCGCTCGGCCTGCGCGACTGCCGCCGCGACCCGCGCCAACCGCCGCAACACGTGCTTCTCCACATCTTTGGCTGCTGCAGCCGCCGGGCTGTCCTCTCCGCCGGTTTCCAGCCCCGGCGACGCCGGCCGGTACAGGTGCGGCGCCCACACTTCGAGGTAGAGACCAGTGATGTAGGCCCGGTCGATGTGGCCGTAGCGGAAGGTTGTCCGCTGGGGAGGAGGCAGCGGCGGCCGGTGGCGGTATTGACGGAGACGAGACTATTGGTTGGGGCTGGTCCGCGGAGTAGTGTGTTGCGTCGGGTAGGGTTGAGGTGGGTGTTACGACCCGCGGCGGGTCGTCGGGAAGAAACACGTACGACTCGTGCGGAGCCGTCGTGCGGTGGGACGACGAGGTCGGGGTAGCTGGGGTGTCGGTTGGTTGCGCCGGCGGAGGCGGCGCCACGAGAACCTGGTCGTCGGACAGCGCGACGGTCAACTTTCCCCACGCGATTTCGTCCGGCCACATTGGCGTCGACGCAGCCATCGCCTGTCGATCGGCTGGCGAGAACACCCGGTCGTCCAGAAGTCGATCGATCGTTTCGACGGTGTAGCGCTTGTCCAGGAGCGGCGGCAGCGCGGGCGACGACCCTGAGTTGTCGGAAAAGTCCCAGGGGGACCGGAAAGCGGTCGCCGCCCACGTGCGCAACACGGCGACCGCGCGCTGGCCCGTCGGCCGCGGTAGGAGGCGGTGCGGGGTCGTCGGGAGCGTCCACGAGTACGGGAGCCCGAAATGCGCGTGGAACGCTTTGGCCATACCCGAATCAAGGTGCGGGCGTAGTCGCGGGGTCGGTGGAAGAGACTCGGCCTGGTCCCGCGGGAGAAGGACGCGCAGCGACTCGAAGCGGGGAAGCAGCAGGTGGTGGAGGAGAAGGCGAGCGCGGAGGAGGGTCGGGGCAACTAGTTCTGCAGAGGTTGACGAAGTCCATCGATCTTTTCGGTGCAGGAGGTACGTCGCGACTGCGGGATCGTCGCGCGCCGGCTTAGGTGGTGGGGGCCGATCCTCGTCAGATCTCTTTGGCGGAGCGGGGAGCCCAAAGTGGGGATGGGGGGAAACGGCTTGGCGTCGTCGGTGTCTGACAGGGAGCAGCTTGAGGAAGGAAGCTGACGTGCGAGTGAATGCTGACTGCGACGAATAAGAACGGCGACATCCTTCGCGAATTTGAAGAAGCGAGGCGACAAGACGATGTTTTACTTGAAGTCGCACACTCCAAGCGGAGCACCCTTCGACAGAGAAGTTGAACACGAGTTAGGGGCGGGTTGAGGTCCGCGATCTGCTGCTGCTGCTTCGTGACCGCGACGACGACGACGGCGACGGCGGCGGGAGGGAATTTGACGGGGAGAATACGAGCCTCGCCACCGCGGGGCAACAAGATGACTGCGACGGACGACGACAGGTGGTAACGGTGGAGCGCGCATCATCATCATCATCATCATCGTCACCGTCGTCGTCGACGGCCACACACCTCAATCAAGTGGCGCCTGAAGCGTTGACAAGTCGATCGGTCGTTGTTGGTGAAATCCGGCTGAGGCCACCCACACAATCTGATCTCCCCCACGATCGATCAACAACCGACGACGGCTGGCAGCTCGGCACCTCTCACCCTCTAACGACGATCGGCCTGATAGACCACCGCTTGCCCATCCTGCTCGCCGCCCGACGGAGATAGCCGTCTGCTGCTGCTGCTGCCTGCTGCCCCCTAGCTCGCTCTACTCCTATTGCGTCCCACCCTTTTTGGCCTCTCCTCTGGTGATTGATCGATCGCGGCCCAATGGCCCAGACGACGGCACCCGCGCTCGGCCCCATCCGACCCCTCCCAGCGCACGAATGGCACTTCCCTCGTCCTCCTCCATTTCCCCTCTCCAAGTTACTTCTCCCTCCACGATCCCCCCAAGCCTATCCAGCTTCGTGCTTGCGGGCCCGGAACTGACCCAGTGGAAGCAGGCGCCACGCAACAGTGATCGCCGCTACCTCGGCTGCCACCGTCGGCGTGATCGCCGGATATCCGGTTTGTTCTTTTCACTTCTCGGTATCACAAACCTGACGGTAAACCTTCTTCAACTTCAGTTTGACCTTGTGAAAACACGCCTGCAAACCATTCGGTATCCGTCGTTCGATGCTTGCATACGCGAAATCTATACCCATGAGGGCTTCTTCGGGTTCTTCAGAGGGATTGGCCCAATTCTCATCACCTGTCTCCTTCCTTCGTTCAATATCTTTCTCCGTCTATAACACTGCAAAAACGAACGTCGTCGACGCAATCAAATCTAATTCGTCCTTGAGCGTCAGTCCGCGTATACATACCTGGACTTCCACGTCGAGCAATTCCCAGATTCAATGGCAATCACCGTCTACTGGCCTCATCATCGCATTCATGGTCTCAGGAGCGAGTGCCGGATCCGTCGTTGCATCCCTTAATGCGCCATTCGAATTCATCAAAGTTCAGCGTCAGCTCGAGTCTGCTCGAGCGATCACAGCGGCACGCAATGCCGCTGCAGCCACTGCTACGAGACCATCGCCACCCGCCGCCTCAGCACCAACGTCCAAAGGAACTGCCTCCGTGCGACCGCTTGCTGGGACTTCTCTGTCGGCCGCCGGAACTGCAACTTCAGCCGCCGCCGCCGGCCATGTTAGACTCTCCGCATACTCCCGGAAACGCAATTGCAGGTGGTATGGGCGAAGGTGCAGCTTCCATCGCACCAAAGGCTGCTGAGGCTACAGCAGCAGCGGCCGCACGCGCCGCATCGTCTCCAGCCTGCAACCAACGCACAAACGAAACCGCCTCACCCTTCATCTGTCCCTCGTTCACCCGTGGTCGAACCCACACCGCGGCGACTGACGGCCTTCCAATGGGCTCGCAAAATCGTGCAAATGAAGGGGTTCCTCGGGCTCTACAGCGGTTACAAGTACCATTTGCTTCGAGACATGTCGGGGACGGCAATGTACTTTTTCGGTTACGAGAGCTTGAAGCTGATCATGACGCCTGTCGGTGGCACTCCGGGCGTGCACGTGTACATGCTGGCTGGAGGAATATCGGGAACTTGCAGTTGGATTGTGCTGTACCCGTTCGACTTGGTGAGCGGCATTTTAATTTTTTCCGACTCGCGAAATTGTCTGACAAACACTTTTTCGGATTATTAGGTCAAGTCGGTCATGCAGCGCGAAGCCTGCAGCCCGTGCCAAAGTACTCGTCCGCGATTGAGTTCATCAGGCGGCGCTTCCGCAGCAGCGGCATCCGCGGGTTCTACCACGGCATTGGGGCACAGCTGACTCGTTCCTTCCCTGTGCATTCGTTGAACTTTTTGGTCTACGAGCAAGTGCTGGCATGGTGCAAACGAGCATAGAGACCGAAGCTTTTTCGGTAGAAGGAGATGGGCTTGGTTTCGCGGTTTCTCTATTTTATTTTTTTTGTTTTTCGCGCTGCGGGCCTGCTATGAAGGTGCCACGTCACTTGGCCTCAAATGAGCCAGAGGGGTCTGAAACCATACACTCATGAGATCTTTGCAATTCGTAATGACCATGAAAAACGGTCGTCTGAATGCTGAGATTGAGCGTGAACAGCAAAAGATGCGCGCCAGTCGGTATTTGCCTTTGCTCCACCCATACAAATTGTTCACATCTTGAATCGGATCCAAATAATAATAAAATTATAATTATTTTACAGCTGGTTACGCGTCGCGAAACTAGACCCGAGAGGAGCAACGCAAGGAATGGCGGACGACGGTGCAACCAGGGCTCAAGCCGAGAAAGATCAGTATGATGCTCTTACGTGCCGCATCGAAGTTCACGACGCGCCGGCCGATCAAAGTGCCATATCGCCAGAGGCCTTACCAAAGGCAGTCGTGGACGGATCGCACGCAAGTGAGCACAGGTCCCCACGAGGAAGTGACCCACCGAGATCCACACTTTCACCACCGGTCAATGACCCTGTATCCCTCGGTACTGTCACGCTGGCCGACGATTCAGGCAACGTGAAATCTCCTAACCCTCGTCGGTCTCTCTACCCAGAGGCTCCGTCTGGTGAGGTCGCTGGTGGAACCTCTTCAGGGGCGCCATCGCCCATACGGCGGCCAGGAGGCGCCAGATCTAATATTCGGCCAAAGTCGTACTCTGCCTACCAACCGATGGCCAGCTACCTCATGGACTCCTCCGTTCAATCCTCCTTCCAGCAACAGCAGCCCCACGCGTACCCAGGAGCCCACGACCACCCGTCTCGAGGGAAAGACCGGGTCCGCCTCCGCGTCGCCCGCCCTCGCCGATATCCTGTCCGCGCACGAAATCTCCGGCACCGAGTCGGACCTCTTCAAATCCGGCGAAATGCACGGCCCGCCCCCGACCCGCGTCGTCACCAGCAAGGCCTGGGACCGTGCCCGCAATCGCGTCCTGCAGATCAAAAACTCCGACGATGCCGGAAGCGTCGCTAATCGTGCCACCGGAGGTGCCGACCATCGCGAGAGGCTCCGTCGAAGGATCGAGCCGCGACGACGTTGCGGCGACGGCCCGGCCCGCGGGCGACACTTCGCCGATCGTCGCGCGGCGGAGCGTGTTTGGGGCCGTCAAGCGCACTCAGTCGGTCGGGCGGTCGGGTCTTGGCTCTGGGCGATTCAGAGAGGTGTCGAATGTGATGAACCCAATGGTTCTTGGGGAGCGGTCACCGTCGCGGTCGTCTTCGAACTCGCGCCAAGACAGTAGAACCGTGACCATCGCACCGGGAAGCAACGAAGCTGATGGTCCGATGTCGAGCAAGTCGCCGAGTCGAGTACCCACGGTGGTGAGACAGTGGGAGTCGACTGTTACGAGCAGCCTTGGCAGCAACGTTTTCGGCCGGTCTTCGACAGTCAGAACGAACTCCTCCACGACTGGATCGAACAGCCACTTTCAGCCAAACTGGCCAACATCGCGCAACCTTGCAGAGGCCTCTGACTGAGGAGGAGGAACTAGAGCGAACACTGTTTCTAATACCTCGGAACATCCACGTCGTTGATTACAAGGATGAACCGGAGGCTAACCGCAGCGACAGCGCCGACTGTGCGCAACAAACCCGAACCTCTTCCACGTCCAGGCACGGGCACAGCATCGTAGACCACTTCCGGCAGCGTGACCAACTTCTCAAAGGCGAGCTCGCTCCACGTCTCGCGGAGAACCACCGTCAGCTCAAACTCGGAGCGCGACGACTCCTCCGGCGCCGCCGCCTCCGAAAGCTCCAGTGAACGTCCACGACTCGGGGCTCGACACCCCGAGCTCCGTCGGAGCCGTCCGTCGCGCCATCACGAGCACCGCGCCGCCCACAAAGCTCCGCTTCGGCCGCATCCTCACCCTCATCAGCGCCAGCAACGCCCACGTCTCGAACACGAGGGGATCCACGACCTCCACCAACTCGGACATACCAGTCGATCGTCTCGGCGTCCACTTCCGTCCGCGGACGTCGACCACCCCGGGACATCTCCCGCCGTCGCTCAAGCCCGTCCATTCCCAGCCCGGACTCGCTTCGAACCCTGTCCCGTCCCCGGCCCCCGTCAAGAGCCCGCGCCGCGTCGTCCTCCGCGTGAGCAACATCCCCTCCGCACCATCGTTTCACCAGGTCCGAGGACTCGGCCCTCGGCGTCGCCGACCTCGAGCTGCCCCCGCGCGCGTCAATGTTCTCGGAGGGAACGCTTACCGGTCGCGCAACGATCGGCCGCTCTACGGCAAATCAAGCGGTCCCGGGCGCCCTTGCGCCCATCACAAAGGCTATTAAAATGGTTCAGGTCAACGTGTTGGCGATCTCGACGACTACTTCCTCCCGCCGTGTCGTAAACTGGGGCATGGCGATGGTGTCTCTCGTCTTTATTTCGTCGATTGCGATGGGTAGCCTCGAGTCCTACTTGATGTGGTGTGTGTGGAAGTTTTCGACGGCGATTTGGGGTGGTCTGAGCGGGTATGGACAGTTTTGTCTGGTCAGTGCTTGCTTTTGGTGACTGTCGAAGTCATTTTCAGTGTTAAAGAGCTTTCTATATTTGGCAGGTATATATGATCTTCTTCCTTATCGCGCAGTTTTTTCTCGCTTTCGGAATTATTGATGCGGTAGGTCTTCTTAGGAGCGCGCGTACCCGAGGGGTGATCAAACTCAACACGCTGATCATTTTCTCCAATTTAAACTATCAAACAAAGGCATGGAGCAAAAACTCGCTACACGTCATTACGTGCGCGCTCCTCAACGTCGTCTGCTTCGGTTTCGCAATCATCCAAATCGACAAAATCAAGTACATTCAAACGTGCGCGACCAATCTTCTGAAAGTATTGCTGACTGACGACGACGACTACTTTGAATCCGCCGAAACGCCTTCAAAGAACTCTACAGGCCCTGCGGCGGCGTTTTCCTATCCCGTCTATCCTGGCCCCAGCGTCCAGCTTACTGCTGGATCGCTTTTTCTGACTTCGGCGGACGGCAATCGCACGTTCGACCTGCTGGGCTTGTGTCCGTGGACCCTGCAGCCCAAAGTTGTGCAGCTGATTGAGGGAAGCATGAAGTACATTCAGTATACGTATTCGTTTTTGTACCTCATTGTTGTCTTGAGCGCGGTTACTCTATTTGGAGGGTCTTTTTTGGCGTGGAAGGTTTACAACGGTGAGCAAAGACCGCCATCCCATTCACAACGAAGCTGAACTCAATCAATATCAAAAATTTGCACAGAGTATGGCTGGAGAACGTACCATGTAGGTTTCTTTTGACATTTGCACTGTACACTAACCGTTTTGACGCGGGGCGCGGAATTGTACTCTTCAGATCCAAGGTGCAAGCATCGAAAGACGATGTAAGTTTCTTCTGAAATCTCGCTGCCTCCCAACAGCTCCTACTAACAGTTTTCTGTTACACAAGGGATGCTGACAAGATATCAGCTTTACGACCTTATGATCAAGGCATGTTTCGCGCTGGAATGAGAAAGATATTTTACCCTCAGCCCATCCAATTGACCACTTCAAAACAGATGAGCCTCTTCACATCGACAAGCATCATGACCTTCATCATATCCGCGTACTACTTCAACGAAAAATTCCGGCAAGACAGCACCGCCCTCCTCTCCACCCGCTGGGACCTGGACCCGACCGTCCTCGGCATCACCACCAACCAAACCTACCCGGCCAACTCGCCCAACCGCCCCGCAAACACCACCGCCACCTTCACCGACTACACAACCCCAACCTTCGCCGTCCGCCCCTGGACCGCCCTCATCCCCTTCTTCGTCGCCGTCATCGTCGGCGGCCTCATCACCTTCTTCACCGGCTGGCTCGCAGGCCGCCGCGCTAGCGTCCGGCTGATGAAGGCGTTCGTCACGATGGTCGTCGTCAAGGCCGGCGTGCTGATGTTTGCGACGGTCCTCGTGCAGCGGAATACAGAGTTTTTGATTTGCCGCGCCGTATTGACTGGATTCAGTTGAGTTTTTGCTTCCTTCTTCATTACCCGTGGGGGTCGGGACGCGGCAGCTTGGACTGAACTTTGGTCCAGATGTCACTCAACTGATGCTAGACGTGGCCACCGCCGTCACCGGATATTACCTCATCATCGACTTTGGGAACGGATTCGCATCCGTTTGTGAGTTTGTCATGTTTTTTTCCGGACTGTCTCTTCTCCGACGGCTTACACATTCATTGATTGACCATCACCGCTCTCGCTACTTGCCATTCCAGTGGAGGCTTCCAGCCGTGCTGCCAAAGGGGATCCCGAAAACCTCGGACCACCCGTTCTTCGGACGAAGCCGGTTCTAGACTGATAGAGCACCATCCCTCTGAGAAAATTTTGATGCCTCTTCCTCACGTGTAAGAGGGGCTGTGCTGGAAACGGACTGACAGAGCATCATATTCTCATTGTGAATGTAATTAATCTTCGTTCCTGATTCAGAGCCCCTCCGCAATAATCACGTATCCGGAGTAAATAAAATTTTGCCGACGGATTCTCATCCATCGTGACTTCTAGAGAATATTTGAGGTGGATTTGTTTTCAAACTCTGGAACAAACCTTCTTGCAGGAGAAAGATTCCGGAAACCCGTTTTAGCCCGTTTTGCAAATGGATTTCCTTTTGATCGGAATACTGTTTGATAATTCCGAGAATTCAGGCTTGAGAAAAACGCCGCGCTCTCCAGGCTCCTTAACGGCCCTGGTGCACTTTCCGCAGGCGCGGTGGCGGAAATGCCCTTGAGAGGTCGCTTGCCGATCCCCGCACGCACGCTCCCAGAGTCTTGCACTCCGCACCGACTGCGCATTCACTCATATTCAGACTGGTGTCTCGAGACTTTCGTCTTGAGTCAGCTAGGCAAATATTCATTCGACGGACGCCGCCTGCTGCCTTTGTTTTGCCGAGCTTTTTCTTCCGCTCCAGGGCGAAGCCCATTTCTGAAATGAAGCCGCTTGGGGACAGGCTGTTGATCGTGGTGAGCATCGATCACGAAATGTGGGAAAATGCGCATAGAGCTGCGCGGTGCCCTTGTTACACTATACTCACGTGACTTTTGTTTGTCCGTCAGAGCACGTGAAATAAAGTATTGAGATGGAATAGGGTAAAAAAAAAAGGAGCAAAAGTATTGCTGTGCGCGCGTAATTGATTCTTTCGTTCTGGATCGCTTTGCTTCTCCGCCACGCTGGGCGGGACCGACCACACACACACGTTCTAGAAAAGCAATCGGACAAATGCGGACGGAAAAAAACGCGAAGCCAACAGAAAAAGACGCTTCTTCCAGATAAATTTGAAAACGGACCGCGTGTCGGGACCGAAAAATATTTTCCAGCCCCGACTCGGGTTTCTTTTCTTTCTCCGACGGAGGGGCCGCAGCGCACAGCCAGCGGGCAGGCCGAAGCGCCAGCAGCAGCAGCAGCAGCAAGCAGAAGAGCAAGCAGAAGCAGCTCCGGGCTCAACCCTACCCGCCCCCGCACCGAACGCTCTCCCGCCAAAAACCCTGCAAAGTCCACTGTGCCTTCAAACCCCTTGCCTGCCTCTGCTCCGCCTTCCACACAACCCTCATAACCTCGCAAAGTCGACGAAGCACTTTGCTCTAATCCAACCAACCCGAACTTGTACATTACACAGCCATCCGTTTTAAAAGAGCCTACTCCCCTCCAGTCTATTTCCCAAACACCCACTCGCCCCCAGTCCATACAATGACCGCCTTCCTCGCAGCCTTCCACGCGGCGGCTGGCCCCTTCGACTCGACCCCATCCTCCCCGCCCCCTCCACCTCCGTCGGCGACCACCGTATCGGCCAGCACTACCACCACCACCATGTCCACGACGACGACAGCCTCGGCCGTGGCAGCCGTCCCCATCGCAAAGGCAATCGCGATCCCGCTCCGCCACCACCACCGCGCCTTCTCCGACGCCGCCGCAAGCCTGCTCGACACCGCCGGCTCCGGCGGCTCGCTGTTCCGGAGGATCAAGGACGCCGCCGCTGCTGCCTCAGCCGCTCGCGCGCACCACCCCGCCGTCGCCGCCGCCCACCCCGACACCGGTGTTGCAGCAGCAGCAGCCCCCGTCGTCGCCGCACCAAACGATAACGACACCAACCACCACGCCGCCGTCGCCACAGACCCCCCCGCTCGCCCCGCCGCCCCGCCCCCGCACCACACCCACAACTTCCACCACCACAACAACGCCCACAACCGCCTACTCCTCGCCCTCCTCCGCTCGCAGACGCCGTCCCAGCAGCCGTCAACGCCGGCAAGCGATTCCTCGGACGCGGCCGCCGCGCGCCACGCGCTGCACCACCCCGTGCCCGTCTCGCACGCGCGCGGCCGCGGCGTCCGGCGATTCCTCGAGGCGTGGGGCGGGCTCGGCGGCGGTGGTGGCGGTGGTGGAGTTGGAGGCGGGAGCGGCGCGGACGTCGACGGCGATGACGATGACGACAACGAAGGCGACGACGCGTTCAGCGCGGCGACGGCGTGCGAGGAGGGGAATGGCGGCGGCGGGGGTTGTGCGGCGGCGGCGGCGGCGGCGGCAGCGTCTGCGGAGCAGTGCAAGCCATCGCTGACATGGATCGTATGAAGAAAGTGTGTGTGTCAATTTTTTTCGTTGGCTTGGTGGGACGGCTTTCGTTTTTGGCCGTCTTCTTCTCTTCCTCTTCTTCTTCCGCCTATTATTATTATTAGCGACTATTCTCGCGCGCCGCCTTCCAACTACCCTTACCCTTCCCCCCCCCCCGCAACTCATCTTAATCCACTCTTTCCCTGTGAATTTTTTTGCATGTGTACTCCCCATCGTTACCGCGGCTCTCCTATTTTTTTTCTCCCTTTTTTTCTACTTGCTATTTATTATTCCTACGTACTCCCGTCATTTCCCCATCAAGGTTTCTGCCCCTCTCTCACACACACTCGGAGCATCGAATTTAGTAAATATCACCAACTACTACTAACGCGCAGAAGCATGCCTTGATCTTGCCTTTTCTCCTACCCGGTCTTCCTTTCTCCCGTTTTTCTTGTTTCATGTCTATTCTCTCAAACCCGTTATTGCATCGCAATCACCGCTTCCCACCCCCCCTCCCCCCTCCCTCTTCCCGCGATCTCCACCAAACACCAAAAACGTCCCAGCCAACAGCACCCCACATCCCCGCCTACAACAATCCCTCCCTCCCACCGCTGTCCATCGCGAGATCCAGATCTCTTGACAACAGCAAGAGGAAAAAAGGTACAAAGCAAAAACGGAGCTGTGGGTGCCGTCAAGAGAGTTGCGGAGGCTGACGAAAAAGAAAGAAACCTAAAAAAAAAAAAAAAAAAAAAAAAAAAAAAGAAAGAAAGAAAGAAAGAAAATATGCTCGATGAGAGAGAAGAGAGGAGCAAGTTCCGCAAATCCACGCAAGGTGCGAGGAAGGGTCAAAAAGGACGGAGAAACAAAGAAGGCGGAGCAAAAGGAAAAAGAAGGGGGAAGAAAAAGTAAAAGGAGCGATAGAGAGAAATATAAGTTGGGCGATAGCGGGCCAACACGAGAGAAGAGGGGTTGGAAGGCGGGAAGATATTGTACGTTGGAAAACAAAACAAAAATTTGGTAAAGAGAACGAGGTAGATGGAGAAACAACAAGATCTGGCAAGAAGGGAAAGAAAAGGGAAAGAAAACCTGGAGTAAAAGGGGTGAAAGGTAGTTTCAGAACGTGAACGCTGCCAAGAGTCGTCTCGTCTGCCAACACGGCAACAAGGAGAGATTCCTCTTCTGGCCTACCGCCAAATCGTTGGTTTGAGGCACAACCCGCCCAACGTCTTGCCAAGCATCGTCCCCCGATGTTCACGACGTGGATCCCGATCCACCTGCAGCAGCACTGTCGGCAACCGCCTCTTCGCCGCTCTTGTCCTCCTTCGCCGAAGAAAACATAAGCCCGTCAAACTGCAGGAGCGGCAGCGGGTCGATATGCGGCAGCACGAGCGGGGCCGAGAGGCTGGATGCCGAGCGCGTGCCTTTGCTGCTGTTGCTGTCTGCCCGGTCCCTCGACCCGCTCGCTCCGAGGTTCGAGAGGTTTGCCGACACGTCTGGGACGGCCAATGTGGTTGAGGACGGCGGAGTGGTGCTGTTCGTCGCGTGCGAAAGAACGCCGCGAGACGGAGAAGGGGTCGGTATTGAGGACAGCGAGCTCGCCGAGACTGTTGCGGTATTTGTATTTGGAGAGGGGTGCGGTGGCGTTGACGTTGAAGACGATGGTTGGTAAGAGAACGCGTCAGTTGTTTGCTGCTGCTGCTGCTGCGCATCCTGCAAACGAGGGGCGTTCGACGACTGTGAGTTTACAAACTGAGACTCCTGGTACGTTGGCGGAAGCCTCGTGGGGTAGGTATACTGGGCATACTGCTGCTGCTGCTGCTGTTGCTGTTGCAACTGCTGTTGGACCTGCTGCTGGACCTGCTGAACCTGATGGATCTGGTACTGCTGCACGGAGGGTGCTGCCAGCTGCTGCTGCTGTTGTTGCTGGATCGCAGCCTGCTGCTGGTATGAATGGTAGGTCGGCGACATTGCCCGTGCCACATCTCCCGATGACACGTCGTTTAGCGACTTCTTTGACGCTTGACGGCGGGGAACGTCGTAACCGTTCGAGCTAGATAGGCCAGTGTAGTTCTCCGCTCGAGAATGCAACTGCTGCTGCGGCTCTCTGGTAGACTGGTAATAAGAAGTGTCCGCAGGCCCTGGATAACCCGGCGAAAACGCTGCTGCCGCCGCAGCCGCCGCCGATACGAAATCAGGCGGCATCGGTGACTTTGCGCGAGCCGCAGCCGCCAAATCGTAGTTCGACGGAACACGCCTGGCTTGCCCCGTCGCGTACCCAACATCCGGAGCCCCCATCATGGCGTTGTGCTGAATGGCTAGCTTTCGCATCTGGTACTGCTGAACTTCCATCTGGCGTTGAAGCATGAGCTTTTGCTGCTGCAATTGCTGCTCTTGCTGCTGTTGCTGGCGTTCAATAACTTGCTGGAGTTGCAATTTGACCGCCGCCTCGCAAACCGAGGCTTCGAATTCAATGACTGCAGACTCTGTCGATTTCAACCAGAACGTGTAGTCTGCTTCCTTCACCCACATATCCCATCGCAGCGTCGAACAGAGATCCAGTTCCGCAAGATTCAGAGTTCGAGCAGGAATTTTTGACACTTGAGACCAACTCTGCGTGAAACGGGCAGGCCAAAGTTAGTATCCTTCTTCCTGTTGGATAGCGAGAGACGGGCGGCACTCACAAGATTCTTAAATGGATGATCAAGCCCATTCGGGCATTTCGTTGCTAAAATAAGACCCGCAACTATGACAAGCTGCTCCAGCCTGTTGTCGGATACACCTCCATACTCGTTGCTTCGAGGAAAAAATTGCTCAACAATCTCATCCCGACACGTCAGACACCGCGGGGAGTCCGGGGTAAAAGCGGAAAGAATGCAGCGCAGCACAGAATCCGGCTCTGTAGTCAATGCAGCAGACGGATCAGAAACGGACAGGGGCGCGCCGCAGCGGCATCGGCTGCCATCGCCAACCATGTACTCTTGGTCAAGCTTGGTGATTAAACGCGACGAGAAGAAAAGACTCAGCATGAGCACCGAAACCGACACTGACGAGGCGGTCATCAGCGACTGAACAAATACGGACAAAGTTTGCTGGTCGCGTTGGTGTTCCTCAAGAACCTGCCCGAACGGAAGGCCCCGACATGTTCGAATAATGAATGCAGCAATAAATCGTGCAAGTTCGGTCGTTTGGGCAAAGCCCGCGATGAATTCTTGACTGGAAATGGCGATTCCATTGTCTGGGGTACTGACGGCATCGGCCCCCGGGTAGTATTGAGACGAGGCCGCTTGGTACCGCTTTTCACGGCAACGAGGTTAACCATCAGAACGAGCAACACAGGAACGACATTCAACCTACCTCTGCAGATTCCTGCTGCTGGTACGACGGTGGAACTTGCTGCTGACGCTGGACGTACGCTTGCTGTTGCTGTTGCTGCTGCAATTGCTGCTGCTGTAGTAGTTGCTGCTTTTGCTGTTGCTGCTGCTGTTGCAGAAGCTGCTGTTGCTGTTGCTGTTGCTGTTGCAAAAGCTGCTGCTGCTGCTGTTGCTGTTGCTGTTGCTGGGCGATTTGCTGCGGCGCGATTTGCGCCTGCGACGAGAGTGCTGGAGGAGGCTGGATTTGAACCTGGTTTTGCTCTTGTGCTGGAACTGTTGGAACAGTCGATTGCTGCTTCTTTTGCTGATCTGCAGAACTCAAGAGCGGAAGAACAGGAAGTGCCGGTACTGGTGGCAGTGGGTCTGAGGGAATGTGTTTCGAGTTCGCCGAGCTTGACAACGAACTCGATCGCGACAGCTTGGTGTTGGATGTCGAGGCAGATATTTGAGAGAGGGAGGTCAGCGAAACGGACTGCTTGCTGGAGGTGGATGTCGTGGAAGAGGTCTGGTGGGTTTGTGAGTGCAACTGCGACTGAGTCTGTGACAATTGCTGTTGTTGCGTTTGCTGGGATGCTTGGTCCTTTGAAGATGTCGACGTGTTGGACACGGTTGCATTGGACGAAGTAGTGCCTGCACCCGTCGCGTACGTTTTAGGAATGTAGGTGATCATTGGTGGAGATTCGGGAACGGCCCAACCAGATTTCATTGGGGTCCTCGGTGGGAGGGCGGTAGATCCGGTGGTTGGAAGATAGGTCAAGTGGGTGAAGATCTGCTGGTGAAGGGTCGCTGCCGAAGCGGCGGACATTTTGTTCGTCGAGTGGGTGTACATGGCGATCGGCTGGGTTTGTGAGAACTGGGGAGGAGTCAGCGCTTGCTGGGTCTGCGTCGGCTGAGATTGCTGGGGCTGCGACGGTTGCGGCTGTTGTTGATGGCTAATCTGCGAAAACTGGGCTGAAGCGATCGGTTGGTATTGCAATGGGATGCCCTTCGGTTTGTTGGGAGAAGCGAGACTCTTGGCAGTAACCGATGTCAGGATCCCTGCTGATGGTGGCGAAGGATTCGGGCTTGCGTAGATCCCGGTTGTCGGCGCAACGCTTCCTGCGGGAGGCGGCTGCAAATGGTTCTGAGCCCAATGCTGGCTTTGTGTCCATTGGGACGAGGAGTAGAGCTGGGGAATCTTGGCCACCGATCCCAGCTGCGATTGGGAAGTTGCGACAGCGTGGACGAATTGCGGCAGCTGCTGCTGGTGTTGTTGAAGCTGGACAGCATGCTGGTGATAGGGGATCTTGTGGGAGGTTGGGGCAGAAGCAGCAGTGGTAGAAGAAGCGAGGGACGGTGCTGCTGATGAAGATGAGGGATAGAAGGATTGCTGCAGTTGCGGCTGCTGATAGGCTTGGTACGACGACAATGACTGCTGCGAGGCTTGCAGATCGCTCGATCCAACACCTTGCTGCGATTGGAGCTGCTGGAGCTGCTGCAGCTGCTGCAATCTGTAGACTTGGTGCGGATTCATAACCAGAGGACGATCGCAGGGAGGCGGGATTGCTGCAAATTGTATAGTCGGTGGAGGGGAGGAAGTGAGTCTCAAAGGCCTGCGCCCGCCTGAATCGGCTCTCGTGAGATAGAGAGGAGAAGCCGGAGATGGTGGGGATGCGCGAGTGAAACGTGGGGTGCGAAGAAGGAGCTAAGGGGCGCGTCGCCGGCTTGCGTGCGACGGCCGGTTGCAAGCACGCCAGGTGGGCGGAGGAAGGGCGGCGGGCGGCGGGCGGATGCAAGAAGGCAACCCCGGGACAGACAGACAGAGAGTGTGTGTGAGTGAGTGAGGGAGCGAGGGCGTGCGAACTTGGAACCGAGCGTCGCTCGGCACCTGCAAGGGATCAAACAAGAGAGCAAGAGAGAGACAGACCGAGGGAGAGACCGAGAGAGAGAGGGAAACGCCTTCTCTATAACCTTACTGTTGTCTGTCGGTCTGTCTTCCCAAACGCCTCTCTCTCTGGCTTTCTCTCTCTCTCTTTCTCTGTCTCTGTCGCAACTCCTTTGCGGCTGTCGGCTGGTGCGTGCATGTTCAATTTCTGAGGTTCCTTAAAAAAAAGCCACGTCAGCACTCTCGCTTCCCTCTCTCTCTATCTGCATGCTCTCACACTTCCTCCCGGCCCCCATCGCACCCTCCATCAACGACCGACCAATCGGTCTATCCCAATTATCCAATGCGTTAGCTGTTAGCCGGCTCTGCGCCGCCTCCCTCCCCCTCCCACATGCCCATCCCTCTCATCTTCATTCCCTCCTGCACTCCCTCACTCCCACCTTCACTCCTTTCGCCGTTTCGCAGAGGCACAAAACCAGCTCGAACATCCGTTCAATCTATTAACACGCGCTCGTCGGTGAATGGTGCTCGAAAAGCGTATGAACCACTGTTGTCCCCATCCCCACCACCAAAAGGAGCACCGTCTGCCTCTTGGGCTGCCAGCCGGACGCGGTACACCTCGGCAGCCACTGTCTTTAGAGCGAGCGCGACAGCGTCAAAGTTATCCACGAACCCCGATCGAATCGGAATCGGTTGGTATCTTAGGAGCGAGGGCAGAATGAGTGGAGATAGACGGGTTACTAAATCATTGTCCGTCCTCGGCCGTTTGTGTATATTTCCTCACCTATGTCCTAACTGCACAGTCGGTCGATATCGGACAACCGAAGGAATCAAAAAACGCGAGGAGATGGTGAGGGAGTTAGATTATGAAGAAGCATCGAAATGACCAACTTGAAAAACTCAAAAAAAAAAAAAAAAAACACGTAAGAGAAAGAGGATCACGTTTACCATCCCCGCAAGATTCCGGAACTGGAAATTCCCCGACCGACGCTCCGGCGGTTTCATCTCGACGATGCCCGCGACCGGCTCCGCCCGCAAATACATTGTGTGAGCAAACACTGCTCCGTGCGGGCCAACCAGCACGTCCGTCGCCTGCGCCACGGCGATCTGCGCTCCGAACGGCAGCGTCGCGAAATCGACGGCGCGAAGGGTGGCCACGACCAAAGGCCGGCTGGGGAAGGCACCGGCCGCGACCGCGGCGGCGCGCTGGCGCTGGGCTTCCGCGTTCCACTGCGTCACGCACGCCCGCAGGTACTCGATAAGCGCGGGTTCATTTGAAAGGATTCTCGCGAGTGGAGCTGGCTCGAGTGTCGCGGATCCGTTCCGGATCCCTGTGGCGACTGGGTGTGCGTTCACGCGAGTCGGCGCACCGCGGATCGCGTACGTGATCGCGATCGGCACAACATCGGGCATGGGGCGCTGAGCGGTGCTCCCACCGCTCTTCCTGTTATCCGCAATTCGGAACTCGCGAGGCAGGAAATGGATCGCGTCCATCTTCCGCCTTATCGAGCGCGCGTGGAAGCCTCCGCCGCCGCCGCCGCTGTACCTTCGCGTTGGGTCAGATACGGATCCTGCAGGGCCAAACCACCACTCCCACCAGCCAGACCCGCGGCCGCTACCGCCGCCGACAGTGATGGGTGCCGTGTCGAGCATTCCGACCCCGCCGTCTGGCAGCGGCACGAGGCGCCGGGATGGCGACACCTGGGGCAAGCGGTTCGGCAGGGTCGACAACAAGGAACCGGGAGCACTCACGGGTCCAGCTTGCCCCACCACTTCCGCCAACAAGGAAGCGCCTCTGGCTGCCGCCGCTGCCGCCGCGAGGTTCGAAAACGAGGCTTTCCGCACGCGATCCAGCACAAAAGCGCGGAACGCGAGCATCAGCTGAGACCGCATGCACCCGGACGCCCGCGCGGTCCCGCGGTGCAGCGGCGACTCGCCGCCGTGGATGCCCCAGACTGCGCGCCGGATGCACACCGTCGTAGGCCCAGCCTCCGTCTCGGGTTCGTTTGCGGCATTCGCTGTGGCGTTGGCTTTGGCCGCGGCCCTGGCCGCGTGCGCCGCCGCGCGGCGCAGGTCGCGAATGTCAGGTAGCACTCCGGACGACGAAAACACGTCGGACCACATTGCAGTGTACGGGCCGTCCGCGCGTCGGTTGTCGAGGAGCATCACCTGCGTCGTGGATGCCGACAGGTTGAATGAGGCGTACACCTGGAAGGTGTTGAGAAAGTCTTGGCTTGCCTGGTACGGGTTGGTGGTGTCCCACCTGCCGTTCCCAGGATCCATTGCCTGGTTAGAAAGGGCAAGGGATAGTTGTTTGTGTAGGGTGCGGTCGTCGTACCTGGATACCATGAAGAGCGGAGTTTCGACCCAGGCGTCGCAGTAGATCTCCTCCTCTTCCGCTGCCTCGTCTCGAGTGGCCTCGCTGTCAGAATCCGGACGGAGTATGTGGATTCCTCCTGCACGTTGGAGTTGAAGGAGCGTGCCATGCCGTCGGGGAGAGTTGGGCGGTGGTCAGTCAAAGTGGAAAAACGTATGTAGCCACAAAGCACTCACTATGCAGCCAGCCCGCGGCGCCTGTCCCAAACCGCTTCGCCTTGAACCACCACTCGTCGTCGAGGCCGCACTTTGCGGCGAGGATCCCGCTGTTCTCCTCGGGGTACCCGTCTTTGTTCGTCGTGGCGTTCGTCGCGGCCGCAGGTCCCGCCGCCGATCCCGCCAATGACCACGCCGGCGGCGGAAGCCGGTCGACCCGCACCGCTACACCTCCGACCGTCTCGCAAAATGTCTCAGGCACAGTCAGGTCAAAGCTGCGGCACCGCACCGTCGCGCGGGGCAGCCGTTCCTTTTGTGGCGGCACCGCGACCACCCCCAGCGCCCGCACGAGATCTGGGACCGACGCCCGCGCCGCGGGGTCAGGCAGCAGCATCGCCGCGAGCGCCAGCACCTGCACCGGTGGCGAGCGGGACGGCCCCGGCCTTGGCGGGGGTGCTGGGGGCCTCGCCAGCCGTCCGCTTCCAGCTTTTGCGGCGGCCGCCGCGAGCCGCGCCTTCCGCATCGACGCCTCCCACTCGGCCTCGCGCGCCGCCCGCGCCCGCTCGCCGTCCCAGTACTCGCGCATCCGCGCCGCGTACCGGGTCCCCCAGCTCGAACCCTCGGCGCCATCGGGGCTGCACACGATGCCGTCGAACGCCCAGGACCCCGCCGCGCGCGCGCCCGTGGCGTATGCGTCGCAGCCATTGCTGGTGCTGCTGCCGTCGCCGCTGCCCACGGCGTGGGCGGTCTCGGCGAGGTATAGCCGCGGCGAGGGAGGCGGCTGGGCGGGGATAGGGTCGTCGGCGCCGGCGCCGACTGGAGGAGGCCGACGGAGGCTGCCGGGCTGCGAAGGCGGCGGCGGGGGGTGCCAGGTTTTGATGTGGCGGGGTGGGGAATGCGGCTGTTGTGGTGGTGGGGCGAGTGCGGCGTCGGAGGCGGGGGCGGCGGCGGCATCCGGGAGGGCGGGGTGGTGCGGGCGTTGCCAGAGGGCGACGCCAACGAATAGAGCGGCGGCGATGGCGAGGGCAGCGAGGAAGAGGGTGGGCTTGCTGCGGCGCCACCACCGCCAGGGGAAGATAGCGAAGAAGGAGCAGGACCGGCGCATAGGGGCCAGGTTGTTGCGAAGACGTTGGGTTGAGGGGGGTGTTGTGTGTGTCTGGTGAGGATCCGAATGACAAGGAAGAGGTCTTTTTGATAAATAATGGATTCGAAATGTAATTATTTTTGGTGACTAAGTGTGTTTCTTTATCGCCACACAAACACCACATGCGACGCTCTTCATTAGCACTACGGACCTGTCTCTCAACTTCATTTGCACTACGGACCTGTCTCTCAACTTATTCACCACGTCGTAACAAAAGACATCCTCACTGCGAACGAAGTCTCTGCAAAGGAGGCCTCGGCTTGATGGTGGCGATTTGTGTGTGTCAGTGGGGAGCGTCGACAATTTGCGTGTGCCGGAGAGGAGGAAAATGCATTTCGCTGGTGGTTGTGGAGACGTGAGGGATGCGATCGCGCGGAGCGGTGTGAAGGAAGGTCTTCTTGTCCCGCCTGCCCGCCCGCTTTAGCAGACAAACCGGCCTGTGGAGACCCGACTGGATAGCGTTGGTATCAAAATAAGCTTAGCATAAAGAGCTTAAACATGTGTTCCACCGCGAGCGGTGCGCGAAAAATCGACGGATTGACAGAGAGGCCTGCAGAAAAACCCCCAAATCGAAAGAGTGTAAGAATGATCGTAACAAAGCAAAAGAAAAGCCACAGTGGAAGGAAGGACAATGAAGTTTCAGTGGGGTGATCAATTGGCGATTGAATCAGCGGAACGGTTTTTGCATCCGGATTAAAGGAGAAAGAGAAGCAGGAGGGGATAGCGGACCAAGGGAGACCCAAAAAAGCGCCCCCCTTGCGGACTACCATTGGCAAGCCAGGAAACGCAAGACCAACAAGCGCTCACATCTCCGTCACCAACATGCAAAACCGCCGATGCTTCTCGTCCGCCACCATAGTCGCCTGATGATTCTCCTCCGCTCCCCCGCCCACCTTCCAGCACACCGCGCACACGTGCTTCCAACGGCACCGCGCCCCGTGCCGGCAGTACCCGTTGTTGTACCCGATGCACACCAGACCCCGGTCGGCTGCCGTCAGCTTCAGCCGCCCCAAGTTGATTTTTAACTGCGGCCTGTGGTGCTGCGGCGCGGAACCCGCGTCCGTCCAGGACGCCGTAGCAGCCGCGGGACCGGGAACCGCGGCGGACGGGCCGGCGGGAACGGCGGGGGCGGCGGCGGTGGAGGAGGTCGCGGTAGAGGAGGTCGATGCGCTCGGTCGGAACGCGATGCGGCTGGACAGTGGTACCCGAGGCTCGGATGCGGTCGGAACGGCGATCGGGACCCCGCTTTGCATCGACGGCGCCGCCGCCGGCTGCTGCTGCTGTTGCTGCTGCTGCTGATTATGATGATTCCTCGTCCTGCCACCGCTGCCGCGGCTGCGGCGCTGTCGGACCGTCGGCGGCAGTTGGGGCGCCTGCTGCGGCGGCTCCGCGTCGGAGAGCTCGTCCTCGGACTCTACGACGACAAGCTGTCCGAGCGGAGCCGCCTGCGGATGGGCCGGGGCAGCCCCTGGCGGCGGCGCGGGAGCCGGCGCGACGGCAGCGGCGATTGGCGCGACCCCCGCAAACACGCGCGAGCGCAAATCCCCGGGGCTGTCCAGCCGCACATTGATATTCCCCGCGGCGCGGAACCGGAACTCCATATCCGCGTCGTACACGCGCGCGAACCACGCCTCGTGGCTCAACCCGGCCGGCCGTCGGTCGCCGCCTCGAGCGCACCCCTCCACGAACCGCACGTACCGCCCCATCTCCCCCGTCCGCAGCGGCTTGCGCGCCGCCGTCCCGTCGTCAAAGATCGCGTCCAGCATCCGCCCGTACCGTCGCATCGCCCGCTTCCAGTGCTGCAGCGTCAGGATCCGGCGACGCACCCGCAGCCCGGACCCAATGCCCTCGTCCTCATCCTCGTCTTCGTCGTACCCCCCAACCTCCGCGGCATCTCCGCGCGCCGACGGGCGGTACGCCGTCGTCGTCCACGGCCCGACCTCAGGGTACCAAACAGCGGCACGCCGCAGCTCCTTCGGCACGTCCCGCGCCTCCCGCGCCGCGACAACGTCCAGCGGCATGTACCCGCCGGTCACGACCGTGAACAGCTCAAACACGCACCGGAACGCCGCCGCCACCGACGCCAGCCCGCCTCCGATCTCCGCCGCCACCGCCGCCGCAGGGCCGCCAACTTCGCGGTGCTGCGGGTCGCCCTCCGCCGCGGAGACCGGCCGCCGAGAAAGGTACGGCGCTACGCTGAGAAGGCACCCCGGCCACGCCGCGTCGCTCGTCCACCGTGCTGTCGCTGCCGCTTGCAGCTGTGCGTACCGGTGTTTTGGCGGGTGGACTGCCACAGGGGCAGGAGGCAACGCCAGACGCTGGATGAAGAGCAGGTGCGCGTTCACCGACCCCGCAGACGGTTGCTGGGCGGTGGTTGCGGCGGCGGTGGGCGTGGTGGTTGTGGGCGCTGCGGCGGGGCGGACTCGGACGGTGGCCGGCGGGCCAATGGCAGCGGCGGCGGACTGGGCGTTGGAGCTCGCTTCGCTGCCTCGCCTCCTGCGTGTTCGCTTGGCGTGCTCCGTGGCCGCGGTGGCAGCCGGCGCGGCGGCCGTCCTCGCGCGCTGCGACGGCCCGCCCCGGTTCCCCGGCTCGTCCTCCGCTTGCCGCTTGCGCCACGCGGCGCTGCCCGCCGCAGGCCTCTCGTACACTACAATCTCGGCGGGCGGCTTGTCCTGCGACGGCGGCTGTGGCGCGAGGACCACGGCGGTGACCGCCGGCGGCGCGAGGCTGATAAAGTCGTCGCCGCCGGCGTCCCCGTAGTAGTCGCTCTCCACGTCGTCGTCGTCCTCCTCCGACGGCGACCACGGCGACGACGGCAGGTCCCCCGGCAGGACCTGCTCATCCGTCCCCGCGTCATGGTGCATGGGATCGTCGTCCGCGGCCGCGGCCGCTGCGGCGGCCCACCGCGGATCGTCGTCACCGTCGCTGTCGCTCTCGCGATAGCTCTGGTGGAAGTCGCGGCGCACAGGGGTGGCTCCGGCGAACCCCATGTTGTGGTCGTCGCCGTCGTCGTCGCTGTCGATTTCGTAGTCGACTTGTTCGACCCCGTCGTCGTCGTCGTCGTGGACCACGATAAGGTCGCCCGCGGACGGTGGGGCCGCACTGGCTCTGCCGCCGTGGCTGGTCCAGGTGCCGCTGACGGGGGACATAGGCGGCGCACCGGCGCGGGTATCGGACTCTGAGGTGACGACGGCATACCCGATCCGATGGGTGATCGTTCGTTCAACGGCGACGCCGCCCGTGTTCCCGCCACCGCGAGGGGCCGCGGCGGCGGCACCGGCGGGTGCGGCGTCTGCGATCGCCCCGGCGATCTCGAGCGCGAGGCCGGTGGAGTCGCTGCTGTTGCTGCTGCTCCTACTTCTGCTGCGGCGGCGGCGAGGGCGGCTGCTGTAGGATCGCTGCAGCGGCGGGCGGGAGGTCAAGGACGAGGCAGTTTCCGCTGACGGGCGAGAATTTTGCATAGCTGGGGGGAAGATGGGTATTGGTGTGCCTTCAGTTCCCTCAGCTACTTTTTTCCTTGTCCCCCTTGTCTTGTGACTTGTGCCTAGTCACGTGGTCATGCGGCACGCGAAGACTCAACACATGCCCTGTGACCAATACTTTTGGGGCAGGGCCAAGTCTTGGTCGGCCGAAGAGTCCCGGTTCGTTCGGTTCCTCGCTCGATTTTCCTCTGGTTTGTGCAGCAACGAATGAAACCAAAGCGACCTAACTGATGATCCTCTTTTTGGCAATGCTCAGCAAAAGGGCAACTCAGGCGTGACAATCTGTTTCGAAAAAACCCAAAAAACAACGCATCTTTCGCTTAGGCGCGATACTTGTACGACACGATGGGCCGCAGCACTGCGACCACTTCGGCCACCCCGGCCACGTCGCGCACCACCGCGTCAATGTCCTTGTACGCCTCGGGCGCCTCCTCTACCAACAGCTCGCGGTCCTCGCACACCACCGTGCTCCCAATCGCCGTCGTCAGCAGCCGCCGAGTGTCCAGCCCACCACCGCCCCCGCCCCCGCCGCTGCCGCCCTTCTTGCCCGACGCCGAGTACAGCGACGCCACGTGCGTCCGCGCCTTGGTCCGCGTCAGCAGCCGCCCCGCCCCGTGCGGCAGCGAGTACCCGCACCGCTCCTGCGCCGCCGCGTCGTCCGTCAGCGGGCGCACCAGGTACGTCCGCGCCCCGCGCGACCCCGGGATCGGCACGATCCCGTGTGTGCTCGGCGCCGCGCCTTTCCGGTGCACGAACCGCCGCCTTTCTTCACCACCGCCGCCAGCGCCATCGCCGCCGACCGAAAGCACCTCGACGTTGTTGTGCCAAATGTCAATCAGCTTCACGGCCCGCCCGCCGCACAGCTCCGCGCCGCCCTCCGCCGCGCGGTCCGCGGCCTCATCCTCGTCGTCGTCGTCGTCGTCGCCGCAGCCCTCGTCAAGCCCAAACACCATCCGCACCCACCGCCGTGCAATCACGACCCTGTTGCGCCGCGCCCACGCGCACGCGCGATCGTGCTCGCGCATGTACGCCGCAAACTCGCGCGTCCCCTCCGCCACCGCGAGCCCCGAGTTACCACCACCGCCGCCGGCACCGGCACCGCGCGCCGCGTCGACGTACCGGTCCAGTACGTCCTTGCCGACCCGCCTGCTGCCCGAGTGCACCAACAGCACGGCCCTCCCGGCGTCGAGGCCCAGCGCGGCCAGCGCGGCCGCGTCGCGCACCTCGTCGACTACCTGCAGCTCTGCAAAGTGGTTGCCCGCGCCGATCGTCCCGAACGCGTCCTCGAGCACCGCCGCAGCGGGGGTTAGCTCGCTGGTGATGGTGTTTGAGGGGGGGTCCGGGGAGAGGAGGTCGCCGAGCCAGCGCCGCGTGCGGGACCGCGGGTACGGGCGGTCGAGGCTGTGCAACCGCGCGGCGATCTTGGCGGCGTTGATGCGGTCGGCGGAGAGAGTCGGGAGCGTGTAGAGCGTCATTCCGCATCCTTTTTTGGGGGGTGTTGAGTTTAGTGATCAGCGCCACAGAGGATCAACAGAGAAACATTTGATAGTTATTTACCAATGTCCCCGCCGATCAGCTCCGGGTAGATTCGCCCCTCGACCACGAAAGCCGCGCCGACGGGGAACCTGTTCCCCGGGCACAGGTCCGGCAGCCCGACCGCACGCAGCATCCCCGGCAGCCGCGCCGTCGCGCGGAGCTGCTGCATCGCGTCCGGGTCCACGGGCGCCGACTCGGCCAGCAGCACCACCGGCGCGCCGTCTTCCGCCGCCGCCGCCGTTGCCGGACCCGCGGTGGTGGAGGTGGTGGTGCCGACGAACGGCTCGCCGGCAGATACGAGCACGACGGCGTCCGCATCGCGCGGCACGCCGGCGTCGTCGACGATCTCCGCGCCGCGCGATGTGTACAGCCGCAGCGGCTTTTTGATGCGCAGCTTGCGCTTTGCGAGGTCCAGGAGCGCGGCACGGAGGGCGGTCGTTGGGGTGGTGTGTGAAGCAGGGACGGGCACGAGGACGACAGATTTTACGGAGCGGTTCGCATTCGAGGCGAGAGTGAGG
This sequence comes from Zopfochytrium polystomum, assembly GCA_025765615.1. Lineage (NCBI taxonomy): Eukaryota > Fungi > Chytridiomycota > Chytridiomycetes > Chytridiales > Chytridiaceae > Zopfochytrium > Zopfochytrium polystomum. The sequence continues at coordinate 19,786 of JAIVFJ010000273.1, read as the reverse complement.
CGGAGCGAGGTGGCGGGAGAAGTGGTAGTAGTGGCCGTCGTCGTGATCGTGTCGGCGGCGGCGCTTGGGGAGGATGATGAGGACGACGACGATAGCGACGACGACGACGACGACGACGAGGACGGCGCCTCGTGGCTCGTGGTCAAGTCGCTGGGCATTATTGCGGGGATGGTGGTCGCTATAACTTTATATCTGTACTTTGCTTTTTTTTTTTTTTTTTTTTTTTTTTGTTTCACTCCTTTCTTTCACTACTTGTTGCAGTTGGGCAAGGAATCGGATGGAGCCAAGTGACGCGGGTAAGGAAACTCGGGGTGGGGCGATGGGATGGGGAGGGTAAAAAGAACAAGAAAGCAATGCAACAAGGAGAATGTGTCAACGAGCCATCACACCCTCCCCTGACGCAGTCTTCAACAATCTCAAGTTGCGATTGGGAGTAGTCCCCATGCAGGCAAAATATTTGTTTTGACCCCATAGACCGGAAAGCAAGGGGAAAGGTACAAAATGGGGTAATGTGTCAGACGAGCCATCACACCCTTCCCTACTCCCGCCCGTGAAGGCGGGAGAGGGGCAGTCTTCAACCGAAATCCCCTGATACAAAAACAGCAGTCACGCAAGCGTGAACGCGTCAATTACAAAAGGGTAAATCGCACTTCCCGCTCAGGGTGGAGGCTTCGTCTCATCATCCACATTGATAGGTGTGCCTCGTTTAGGAAACGAAAAGCAGAGACTAACTATAAAGATGATCCTGTTTGTTTGCAAGTGTTTTGGACGTTGGATGACGGGTGTTGTTTAGTTGTTCGTAATGTGAATGAAAACGGGTGAAGGAAAGGATGGCGAGGAGGGCGGATTTGGGGAAGATCCGAAAAGTCGGTAAGGGTCGGTGGTAGCGGATGAGGAAGGGTAGGTCTGGAACAGGCGAGTTTACCTTTAGAGTTGGTCGATGAAGATTTGGAGGCCGGGGGAAGCCCAGTATTTATAGGGGTCGGGGGTGGAGGATGTCGGAGATTTTTCGCGTCGTATTCGTCGTCCTCCTTCTTTTCTTTCCCAAGGAGAAGAAAGAACAAGAAGAGAAGACAGACACGCGGCCGCACAACTGCGACCAGCAATTATTTTACTGCTCCGACAGTAGTTTCTTCGCCCAATCTCGCCCTGTCCAAGTAACAGTTCTTCTTCAAGCACGGCCAGTAAAGACCAAGCTGCGCATTTATCAAACGGTGCTTTTCTAACCCAGCAACCGCGACTTCCTTGGAGGAATGTGCGGCTTTGAGGATAACAGCGACAGTCGCTTCGATCTCCTTATAAAAGTGAAGCAGAGAGGGCGGCGAAAGCACAACCGTCTCGTTCCGCCTTCCACAGTGTAGCTTCGGCGCCAAGATCTGATCTGCCGCTTATCCACCTGGAGGGGTCCTTGAAAAAGTGCAAAACCAGGCCTGTACTGCGCCACACTGGTCGATTCTCCCCATGTCTTATCCGAAAGCATATGGCTCTGATCGTTTTGCCCGTCGCCGCCCCCTCCGCGATAGTTCCTCACAAGCAGCGCGGCTACTGCCTCTGGCTTCCTCTGACCGTCGCAATGACCGTCTGCGACTACTGCAGTTCACCCCGCGAAACCTACGCGATCGCAACCCTCCGTCATCGAGCTCAACGACCGGTCCAACGGCCTCGACGACGTCCGCTCCGTCCCAGCACTCGACTTTCTCTCGCGGCACCTGCAGCGCGAGCGGCTACGAGCGCTGTACACCGAAAACGCGATGGACCGCCCCAAGTCGGTGGAGCTCCCCCAGTGGACGGAGGCCGCCATCTATACGCCAAGCGAAAATGGGCTGATCCCGCTGCGAAAGACAGCGGACTCTCGCTCAAGTATACGGAAAGGGCAACACATTATGCGCCGCGAAAAGGGCGAGTCGACGTGCTGCAGTGGTGGAAGGACAGTGGGCTCGAGTTGAAACACAACGAAAATAATGGGAATCCGTACCCACTAGCAGTGTAGCGGGGTGACTGCGTACAAGGGTTGTGAAGGATTGGAGACAGATTTTAGGGTAGAGGGGCTTTTATTCAATGAGGTTCACTTATCTTCACTACTGCTTCCCTCCCACACCTTACTGCCTTTTATACTGCCCAGAAGGAAAGACACTTCCCCAAATTTTGAGGATGCTTGGGCCACTCTGCACTTTACCAAGTGCAAGTGCAGTGCTGCAGACAAATCCTCCCAAAATTCTGTCTGCCCAAATTCCAACAGAAAAGGCTATGGCAGGCGCCAGTTTGCGGGGCCATGTCGATGTCTTGCAGTGGTTGAAGGACAGCGGACTCACCCTCAAGGACGACGGGAGATCAGGGTGGTGGTCGTCGCGTGGTGGGCGCTCCGATGCAGTGGTGCAAGGATAGCGGGCTCGAATTCAAATGCGACTAGCGCAATGTACACAGCTACCCGCATCGGTAATGTCCATGTGCTTCAGTGGTGGAAGGACAGCGGATGCCAACTCAGGTACAGGCCGAAAAGCTGTGTCAGAGTTGCAGTCATAGAAGGCCAGGTCGAGTGCTTGCAATGGTGGAAAGACAGTGGCCTGGAGATCGACTGGTTCGCAGCGCCGTTTGCTGAAGAGGCGGAGTACGTCGAGGTCTTGAAGAGGTGGAGAGTCTCCGGATTGTTTAACCAGTGGGTGGAAATGGACTACGAGAATTTGGAGGAACTGTTGGACGACGTCTTTCGCGCATGGTGGTTTGAGGAACAATCGTCCGTGAAGGTCCAGAACTGGTGGTGGGAGCTGAAGCTGAAGCCGGACGCCTTGCCGGCACCCGCATCCGTGTGAGGAGACGACAGCCGGTGGAGAGGCAGTTTAATCGAAGCAAACAAACACAAAAAGGCAGTTGCGTCATCCGTCATACTTTAAAGTTTCAAGGCAGTATGATCGGAGAAGTCGAACGCACCGAAATGAGGAGGAATTCCGACTGCTGAGCCACAATCCTTCCCCGTAAACATGGCCGCTGCCTCGCCCACCGCCGCCGCCGTGGCTTCCCCGATCATTCTTCCCGAGCAGCAGCAGCTGCAGCAGCTGCAGCTGCCCGGCTCCTCCTGCCGCTGGCTTCCTCTGACCGTCGCAATGACCATCTGCGCCTTCTCCGCTTCGCCCCGCGAAGCCTACGCGATCGCAACCCTCCTCCACCAGCCGAGGATCCAGGCAGCGGCCCTCCTCCAGCTCCACGACGAGTCCCTCGACCACATAGACTCCGTCCCCGCACTCGACTTCCTCGTGCGCCACCTGCAGCTCGAGCGGCTGGACGATCTGTACAGCGAAGACGCCATGGACTGGGCAGTGTCGGTTGAGATCCTACAGTGGTGGCGGGACTGCGGGCTCGAACACCGGTACACGGATTCCGCCGTCCACAGGGCGAGCGAAAACGGACTGATCCCGTTGCTGCAGTGGTGGAAAGACAGCGGCCTGTCGCTCAAGTACACTGAAACGGCGTTGCGCTGTGTCTCGGAAAAAGGTCGAGTCGACGTGCTGCAGTGGTGGAGAGACAGTGGGCTCGAGTTGAAATACAACGAAGCGGCAATGGCAGGCGCAGCCTGTATGGCCATGTCGATGTCCTGCAGTGGTGGAAAGACAGCGGACTACCCCTCAAGTACGATGAGGAAGCAGCTTGGTGGGCGTCGTTCAGTGGACGCACAGACGTTTTGCAGTGGTGGAAGGACAGCGGGCTCGAGTTCAAGTATGATACACGTGCACTGGACAGAGCTACCTACAACGGCAATATCCATGTGCTTCAATGGTGGAAGGACAGCGGATGCGAGCTCAAGTACAGCCAGACAGGCTGCGTCAGAACCGCCATCCGCAAGGGTCGGGTGGAGTGCTTGCAATGGTGGAAAGAGAGCGGCCTCGAGGTCGGCTGGTTTGCTGTGCCGTTTGCTGAAAATGCTAACCGGCTTGAGGTGTTGGAGTGGTGGAAGGCCTCCGGGCTGTTTGACCAGTGGTTGGAACGACAGAAAAACCCCGAGGAAGCGACCAGCAGCGTTTTGAACAGCGCATGGTTTTCGCAAATGTCCGAAGCAGTGCAGAGGTGGTGGCGCAAGCGCAGCCTGATGCAGAAGCCGGGTGCGTTCGTGTAAAAATAGAGAAGGGACGATGGAAAGAAGCCGAGCGAGTGAAAAATAAACGCCGCAGGGCTTGGCCGTCAAAGTGAACTCCAACATTATCCTCGGAAACCTCCGAAAACAAGCAAACTCGGCTGACCTCTGGCGGTGTGTGAAATTTCGACTTGCGCTAGCTGGAGTAGTTTGTATAATGTGCAAGGTTGGTACATGTTGTACTTAGTGCGATAGCTCCTCTAGTGTCTTCGCCACAGGACTTACAAGCGTAAAAGAAGCTACGCAAACCTAGCTTTGCCAAGCATAACTCCGCGCCTTCGAGGACATCTGCAGCATCGATTGCTTCGATCGTCACATGCAAAAAAATCGTTTTGGCAGCGCTGTCTCGTTAGGGGTTCCACGAACGCACCTTTTTCAAACCCGTTTCGCGCGCATGGCCGCTTCCGAGGAGAAGGCAAAAGGCAAGCAGAGTACCCCGGCACAGAACGCACAGTGAAGGAGAAAAGGTTGCTTTTACACTCGGTGACATGCCGCGAAAGAAAGTCGCGCTGCGCCACGCAAAATGGAAATGAGTACGACCGCCGAAGTCACGATCATTCCCCCACCACCACACGCCTCCTGCCTTCGCCTTCCGCCCATCGTCACAATAACCATCTGCGACTACTCCACCTCGCCCCACGAAACCTACGCTATCGCAGCCCTCTTCCGGCTGCCGAGAGCCCAGGCAGCGGCCCTTGTCGAGCTCCACGAAGAGTCCCTCGACCGTATCGGCTCCGTCGCAGCACTCGACTTCCTCTTGCGCCACCTGCGGCGCGAGCGGCTGGACGAGCTGTACAGAGAAGACGCCATGAACTGCGCCGAGTCGGTAGACGTCCTCCAGTGGTGGCGGGACTGCGGGCTGGAGCATCGGTACACGGATTCCGCCATCCATAGGGCGAGCGAAAAAGGGCTGATCTCGCTGCTGCAGTGGTGGAAAGACAGCGGCCTGTCGCTTAGATATACTTCTTCGGCGACGCATTATGCATCGCGCAAAGGGCGAGTCGAGGTGCTGCAGTGGTGGAAGGACAGTGGGCTCGAGTTTAAATACGACGGAAAGGCTATGGCAGGGGCCAGCCTGCATGGCCATGTGCACGTCTTGCAGTGGTGGAAGGACAGCGGATTTCCCCTCAAGTATGATCGGAGATCAGAGTGGTCGGCGTCCGTGAGTGGAAGTACGGAGGTTTTGCAGTGGTGGAAGGACAGCGGGCTCGAGTTTAAGTGCAATGGGGCTGCAATGACCAGAGTTACCCGGGACGGCAAAATCCATGTGCTCCAGTGGTGGAAGGACAGCGGGTACGAACTCAAGTACACTCCGTCACACTGCGTCGGAGCTGCCATCTCCAAGGGCCAGGTCGAGTGCTTGCAGTGGTGGAAAGACAACGGCCTCGGGATTGATTGGTTCGTAGCGCCGTTTGCAAATGCCGAGCAAGTCGAGGTCTTGGAGTGGTGGGAGGCGACCGGACTGTTTGCCCGATGGGCGGAAAGACAGGAGAACTTGAGGGAAGCGTTCGACAACGTTCTGAACAGCCGAGAGATTTCGCGCAAGCCCGAGCCGGTCGAGAACTGGTGGCGCAAGCGGAGCGGGGAGCACGGGCAGGACGACTGCGGGTACCGGCATCCGTGTGAGGAGACGAGCAGCGAACAGAGAGAGAGAGGCAGTCTGGTCCAAGCAATATCTAGCCATTGAGCCGCGTTCCTACTTGTGAGGCGACCTCCAGCTGCGTTGAAAAAAAAAGAGGACAAATCGACTTCCCTGCGCCACAAATTCAGAAGAAATGAGCAGGAACCGTCGTGATCATTCCCAATGAGCCAAGCTGGTCCTAACTTCGGCTACCTCCCTCCATCGCGATGGCTACCTGCGACTGCATTTGTTCACCCCACGAAACCTACCCTATAGCAACCCTCTTCCGTCTGCCGCGACACCAGACATCTGCCCTGCTCGATCTCCACCACGACCTCCACAGAATTAACTCCGCCGCTGTCCTCGACTTCCTCGTTCGCCACCTACAGCGCGAGCGGCTGGACGGCCTGTACAGCGAAGACGCGATGGACTTTGCTGAGTCGGTGGACGTCCTGCAGTGGTGGCTGGACTGCTGGAGCTGCGGTACTCAGAAGTCGCTGTCTACAGAGCGATCGGACAAGGGCGGGGCTCGCCACTGCAGTGGTGGAAAGACAGCGGAGTTCCGCTCTCCGACGATGAAGAAGCGATGCGCTTGGCATCGGCAAAAAGCAAAAGTTGACGTGCTGCAGTGGTGGAGAGACAGTGGGCTCGAGTTGATGTGCGACAAACAAGCGATTCGAAATGCCAGTGCCTATGGCCACGTCCATGTTCTGCAGTGGTGGAAGGACAGCGGACTATCCCTCAAGTATGATGAGGAAGCAGCGTTTTCGGCATCATATGGCGGACATACCGGTGTTTTGCAGCGGTTGAAGGACACTGGGTTGGAGTCCAAGTGCGATAAAATTGCGTTGGAAGAACTTCCTTCAATAGCGACTCCCATGGTGGAAAGACAGCGGATACCGCTCGCGCCACCACCAGTTCCGGACTGCCTCGGACGCACTTGAAAAATCTGGGCTGTTCATAACGTGGTCGAACGCTTCCCGCCGGTTCTGCTGACGTTTCACCCACTGGTCAAATTGGCTGGTCGCACCCCACGGGGGAAGTGGGGGGCAACACCAGTTGGGCCGTTTGGGGACACAGCGCCAAAAGCAGGGGGAAGGGGACCAACTTTCGTCCAAAAAAAAATTGAAAAAAAACCAAGCCCGGGTGACCATCCCAACACATCAAGTCCGTTGGCATGTTCAACAAACGGCACCGCGAACCAGTCAATCAAGAGGCCGCTGTCTTTCCACCATTTCAAGGACTCCACCCGGCCCCTGGAGATGCCTGACTGGCTGTACTTGAGTTCGAGACCGCTGTCCTTCCACCTTAAAGCACATGGATATTGTTGTTAAAGGTAGCGCTGTCTGGTGCACGTTCATACTAGACCTCGAGACCGCTGTCCTTCCACCACTGCAAAACGCCCATGCGTCCACTAAACGACGCCCACCTCGCTGCTTCCTCAACGTATTTGAGAGGCTGTCCGCTGTCCCTCCGCCATTGCAAGGATGGACATGGCCCGTCAGTCGTATTTCATCTCGAGCCCACTATTCTTCCGCCACTTCAGCACCTTGACACGTCCGTCTCCCGAAGCATTAGATATTGGCCAGGTAGTACTTGAGTGGGAGTCCACTGTCTTTCCACCACTGATTCAGCGGGATGTGCCCCTTTTCGCTCGCCCTGTCGATCGCGGATTACGTGTACCAGAGCCGCAGCCCAGAGTCCCGCCACCACTGGAGGACCTCCACCGACTAGGCGGAGGTCCATTGCGTACTCGCTGTACAGCCTGCCCAGTCGCTCGCGCTGCAGGTGACGCGAGAAAGTCGAGCGCGGCGGCGGAGGGACGCGGTCGAGGGACCGTTTGTTGAGCTCGAGCAGGGCCTCTGCCTTTATTCTCGGCAACTTGAAGAGGGTCGCTACCGCGTAGGTTTCGCGGGGCGAAGGGCAATATTCGCAGATGGTCATCGCGACGATCAGAGGAAGCCAAAGGCAGGAGGCTTGCTGTTGTCGAGGAATGATGGCCGCGGTCGTCCGATCGCCCGTCTCAGACAATCGTGGCGCATTCAACCCTTTTTTCGATCTCCGAATTGGTCGTGCTCGAAAGACAGTGCTTGGTGCTTGTGCTCTCGCCCGGCAATGTCAATTTCCAGCAGAGGCGGGGAGAGGTCTTTTTCCGAGGACCACTAAGACGCAAAGTTGAAGGGCGCTTTCTCCGTGGCCTAATCAAAGCCATCGTAATCGGGCTGTTATATCCTGGAGTCTACGTCTTCGAGGATTGCCAATGGCCTGCGGAACGAATTCGCTGTCCGTATCACTACTCTGGCGGAATTTGTCGTTGTAGAACGCAGCAGGGTGAACGCCTCTGCATTGGTGCTAGCTCAAAAAATGTTTATTGCCCGGTCAGATCCCGCCTCTGTCTACTGCAGCGCACTGCGATCGCGCCACCAGCTCCGGACCTCAGGCAATGGACTGCTCATAACGTTGCTGAAAGCTTCTCGCTGGCTCTGCTGCCGTTCAACCCACTGGTCTGGTCGAGTTAAGTGCTTGCAATTGTGAAAAGACAGCGCCTTGAGATCGACTGGTTCGCATTGACTTTTGAAAATGCCGACCGACTTGGAGTGTTGGAGTGGTGGGAGGCGTCCTGTCTATTTCTCGCATGGCGAAATTTGTTTTGATTGTACTTGAGGTTGTAGTGCAACAATTGAAACATCATGATTAGGATTCCTGAGTAGTGGATTGAACTCTGAACCCCTTTTACTTTGCAGCAGGCTCGCGGTCGCCGGCTGGCGCCTGTTTGATGAATCTTGATTGATTGTGATAGTTTTGGTTTCCACCATGGGCTTTATCTGTTGCGTGAGCCCAAAAAAAGAGAGAGATTTGGGGGAACGTGGTGCAGAGAACACTGCGGGAAAGTAAAGGGCCTACTTATTTTGAAACCCTTCGAGTAGTAGGGAATCTTTCCCAGTTCACACGGCAGCGACAATGGAGGCAGTGGGGTTCGAACCCACGGCATCTCGCATGCAAAGCGAGCTATCTACCACTGATATATACCCCCGTTGCAGTAATTTAGAGTTTAAACATTTTTTATATACACATAAGTCTTGCTTCGGTTCTTATTTCTCAACTGCGGCGAAAGGGAGAGCGCGGTGGGTAGTAGGCAAGGCGGATGAGCGCTGCTGCATTCGCTCGGGATTTTGCGGTTTGCGTGGATTGCTCTCCCGTGGTGAAAGTATTTTTCTCACCTCCGTTTTTTCAGGTCCCAGCAGTTATCAGCGCAGAGATTTTATCGTTTCAGTAAATTGCATCACTCCCCAACCCGAGAAAGATGAGCCGAGGGTTTTCGTTTCAAAAGAAACCGTTTGTGACAAACATTCCAGATTTGGGTGGACAAGAACGCAAGGGATAGATCAAGCAGTATGTATCAGCATTTTGAAAAGCCTACGGTTCTTAAATTGACAATTATGAAGCTATTATTGAAACTGTTTCAGCTTGCTTCTGGCCAACGCTGCACAGCCGTCACGATCGTGTCCACTCCATGCCCCTCGCGGCGACCTTCTCCGGCCACTCTTCGTTCAAGTACGGCCACAAACCAGCGCTCAACCCACCTCCTTCCGAGCCGTGCCCGCCGCCTCCGACTCCCGTGGCGGAAGTCCCGTGAGCAGAGCCCACTCCGCCGCCATGCGAAGACCGACCCTGCGATGCAGCGGGATCTGCCCCAAAGGCCTCCTTCCGGTTCTCGGCCTCCCTCCTCACCGAGCCGCCGCCGCCGCCGCCGCCGCCACCACCACCGCCAACAGCAGCCAAGACGGCCACCTCGGCCACCACTTCCCGCGCCCGCCGCAGGAGCCCAAATATCTTGCGACACCGGATCCACGGGTACCCCAGCCGCCACGCCCGCTCCGCCGCCTCCGCCATCGTCTCGCCCTCCGCCAACGGCGCCGCCCCAACCGCCAGCGCGCGCACCGTCGCCGTCACCGTCGCCGCCCCGGCTTCCCCACTGCCACCACCACCGCCACCCTTCGCCGCCTCGGCCTCGTCCGCGGCCGCCGCCTGCGCCGCCGCCGCAAAGTACGACCAGTCCCCGTCCCGCAGCCTCGCAAACAGCTCCAGCGACGGCGCAAACATTGGCCGCCCCGCCAGCTGCTGAGCAAAGAACCCGAGCAGCCCGTCCCGCAGCGCCGACACCTCGCCAGCCTCCACCGACAACCCGAGCTCCCCGCCAACGCTGGGGGGCGGCACGACGGCCACCAGCGCCTCCGCAAGCGTCAAGTGCTCCGCGGCGAGCACAAACGCCCCCGCGCAGAACGGCGGGCTCAAAACCCCGCGCGAACTCATCCTCGCAGCCATTCTCGCCAGCGCCGCCGCGCTGCACACCCCGCGCGCGAACCCGACTTCCCCGGCCGCCGCCGCCGCCGCTGCGGCCCCCGCCGCGGCGGACCGCCCCGCGTCGTCCTCGGCGGCCTCGAACGCGTCGATGGCGGCTTTGAGCACCCGCACGAGCCCGCCCCGCGTCAACGCGACCACCGACGCGAGGTACACGCAGTACAGCGGCCCCAGGTACCGCCACGCCGCCCCGCGCGCCTCGGCGATCCCGCCCTCCGCCGCCGTCAGCACCGCCTCCCACCTCGCCTCGCGGCTGCCGTCCACCTCATACACCCCACCCAGCTCCGCCGGCAACCCGCCCCGCCACTCTTCCAACCGCGCCCACAACCGCTCCGGCGGCACGTCGTCGAGCTTCGCGGTGGCGTCGGGCCCTAGGACGCCCTCGCTCGGTACGCACGCGCCGCCGCGCGAACTGAGGATCGCGAGGTGCACGGCGAAGAGGGAGCACATGGCGTGCAAGTAGCTGCCGTGGGGGAGAGGGGTGGAGAGGCACGCGGCGACGTTCGGGTCTGGAGAGGACCAGAGCTCGTCGCGGCTGAGGGCGCGCACGGTCGTGGTCGGGCCGAGGAGGGGCGGGTGCGTGGTTGTGATCGCGTCATCTTTGTGGGTGGGGGATGGGAAGGGGCAGAGTTAGTTTGAGGGGTAGGGGGTGAGGATGTCGGGGGGGAAAGAGAAGGAGAAAGGGATGAAGGTGGGTTAGAGCTTACAGCGCTCGGAGAGGTAGCACGTCCACCAGCATCGGCGGCGTGTTTCTTTTTCGACGGGAGACAGCCGCTGCAGGTGCGGGGCGTCGTCGGGGTCGATGTCGAGTTGGAGGTAGAGGGCCTTGTGGGTGTGGGGAAGTTTTTTTTGTTTGGTTTTAGGTGGCGAGACGGAGGAAAGGTGAGGTTTGGGTGCACAGTCTTTCGCAAGAGACGTACGTACCATTCGGCAGGCCATCCCCAGCTGGATCCGCGCGGCCTTTATTTTCCCGATCACTATTGCAAGCAAGTACAAAAGAAAGGAGGGGGAAGTGTTTTAAGTTGAGGTATCGTGTCTTCCCAAGAGTTCAAAAGAAGAGTGGGCTGCCTACTGGGAAAAAAAAAAAAAAGGGTCAAAACTCAACAGTGCGACAGCGCCGACAGGATCAGCAGGGCCTGCACGCCCTCCAGCGATGGCGTCTCGACGCAACCGCTCTCGAGCGACTGCGCGCGCGCAAACGAATAGTAGTGCAGCATGACGGCCTTTGGGAGCGCCATGAACGTTGGCGTGCTCGCGCCCATTGCGCAGACGGCGGCTCTGTGCGTGTGTGCGTCGGTGTTAGCAAAAACGTGTGACAAAGAGTAGAATTTTTGTGAATACGAACTTTAGGAAAGCCGAGACTGTGGCGTAGTTGTGCACGAACGACTGGCGGTGGACGATGGGGAAGGGCATGTTTGCGGTGTGGAAGAAGGCGTCGACGAGCAGACCCTCCTCGCGGGTGTCGGCGCCGGGCCGCGGCGGCAGGGACGAGGAGGCAGAAGGCAGCGGGGAGTCTGAGGAAGAAGAAGCGGTGACGGGCGGGATGCCGTGCATGGTCATTTGTTGGAGCATTCTGTCGAGTGGGGTCAAAGTGGCTGTCCCGGCGGCGGCGGCGGCGGCGGCGGCGGCGGTTCGCGGCTGCTGGCGAGGCGGCGGTGGCGGCAGCGGCGTCGCCGGCGCGGCAGCGTGGAGAGGCGTTGTGGCTTTTGGTCCCCGCCAAAAAAGGAAGGTAACAAAGAGACAATACGTCAGCATAGAGACAGACAGACAGACAGACGTAGCCGCTCCAACAAACACACGGACACACACACACACACACACCCACACACAGACACAAACGAACAAGACTCAAAAGCTCCTCCCCACTCTCACCGACAGCAGCCGCAGCCGCAGCCGCAGGAGGAGGCGCCGCAGAGTCCGTCCGCCGCCCTATCATTTGCTGCTGCTGCAGCTGCATCTGCCGGCGCAGCAACCTCTCCCGCTCCTCCTCGGCCTCGAGCGTGATCCTTCTGTTGAGCTCCAGGTCCGTGCGCACGCGGGCGCCCAGGAACACGCACGGCGGCTCCGGCGGTAGGTTCGCCGCGCTCTGCTGCTGCTGAAGCTGCTTCTTTGCGCAGAACCCGCAGACGGGTCGCACCCCGTCGCACTTGCGCTTGCGGAGGCGGCACGGCTCGCAGGACCTGCGGGGGCGGAAAAAAAAAGAACCGGTGACGGGAATGAGATATTCGCCAAAGAGTGAGAGAGCGAGAGAGAGAGAGAGAGAGAGAGAGAGAGAGAGTGAGAGAGAGAGTGTGTGTGTGTGTGTGAGACGTACCATCGCCGATCGATCTGCGTCGACGCCGGCGTCAGCGCGAAAGCGGCGGCGGCGGCGGCGGCGGCGACGGCTTCGGGTGCTGCTGGCGGGAGGCCCTGTGAGGTGGCTGCTGGTTGTTGCTCTTCTTGTTGTTGTTGGTGTTGTTGTTGTTGTCGAGGCGGTAGCGCCGCCGCTGCTAGTCGTGCGGCTGGAGATGGTGCTGGTGGTGCTGCTGCTGCTGGTGGTGGCGGTGGTGGTGGCTGTGGTGGTGGCGGCCCCATCGACGGTGGTCCTGGCAACGGCGTCGCTGTTGCTGCTGTTGCTGTGGGCGGCAACGGTTGCGGGTGGTCCTGGTGGTGTTGCTGCTGCTGCTGCTGCTGCTGCTGGTGTTGCTGTTGCTGTTGCTGTTCCATCTTCCCTTTCTTGTTTCTTCGTTTGTGGGCGCGGGTCAACGCTTGGCAGTTTCGTTTTTCTTTCGCAGTGGTAATATTTGGTGGTGGTTGGGGGTTTTTTTGGGAAAGCAAGCACGAGTGCGATTCTGCGGCGTGGAGGAGGACAGGGACGGAGGGAAGGAAACAGACGGAGGTGAAACAAAAATAGAAATAGGAAAAAGGGGGGAAAAAGGAAAAGAGAAAAAAAAAAAAAAAAAGCGGCAGAGAGCGCAAACGTTTTTTCAACTGTCTCGGGCCGAAAGCGATAAGTGACAAAGACTTTCGCAATCAAATCATCGCCCAAAGTGTTTGTGTTTGCGCGACTCGGAGAGAAAGCAAGAGAGAGAGAGAGAGAGAGAGAGAGAGAGAGAGAGAGAGAGACAAAGACACTGTGTGTCCGCCCGCTTACAAAAAGGCGGAACGGATCCACTACACCCTCTCTCATAAATACGGCGCATTGCGACTTCCAGAGCGACAGGCGGAAGCTGAAAGAGGGAAAACACGGACTTGACGATGACGATGAGAGGAGTGTGTGAGACACACGCACGCAACTGAGAGTGAAAGTGAGACAGGGAGACAGAGGAGAGTGAGTGAGACAGAGAGAGTGAGAGACAGCAAGAGAGAGAGAAGAGAGAGAGAGAGAGAGAAGAGAGAGAGAAGAGAGGAGAGAGAGACAGAGAAGAGTGGGAGCGAGACAGAGAAGAGTGGGAGACAGACCGCCTGTCTTCACTTACCTTCCGAAATAGGAAATACCCCAAATGGACACAAGAGTCCAGAAGAAATAAAATAAAATAAAATAAAATAAAATAATTTCGCTACTATTTATTACAGCACCAAGCAAACTGAGATTAATCGAAGGGCTATTAGGTGGGGGAAACAACAACAACAACAACAACAACAACAACAACAACAACAGCCAATAAAGAACTCGGAAGCAACGTGAGGGGAAGTGAGGGGGGAAAAGGATGGAAAAAGGAACAGCATCACGCATTTCTACTTACAAACCCTGTCCCAACAAGAAAAAAAAAAAAAGAAAAAAAAAAAAAGTGGGAGAAAAAGGAAAACGGTTACAACCTGGGGGAGAGCATTGAAAAACAACAATATGAAAAAGTCCCCACCGCCAACAACGAAAAAGAAAAAAAAAGAAAAAAAAAAAAAACCGCCGGCGGCAGGCCGTCTCACACTGCGGCAGCCCCGACAGCGGCCGCCACCGCCGTAGCAGAGGTCGCAGGCGCCCACTCGCTCGACAACAGCGCCCAGAAATTCCACCCGTCGCCCGGCGCGTCGCGCACATCACCCTCCCCCCGCCCTTCGGCCAACGCTAACCCGCCATCGCCATTGCCACCGCCACCGGCGCTGCCACCCCGTCCAGGCCCTTTGCGGCCGCCAGAACCCGCGCCGCTGCCGCCGTTGTCGTCGTCGTCGCCCCCTGCTGCGCCGGACCTACTCGCACCTGCACGCCCACCCGCCGCCTCGACATCGCGCGACCGCCGCATCAGCTGGAACAGCCCCTGCCGCCGCCGGTACTCAGCACAACACGCCTGCCGCCACGCCCGCTCCGACGCCTCCGACATCGTCTGGCCGTCGTCCCCGTCCCTATCCACACCGCTGCCGCCGCCTTCCGCCCACTGCCCCTCGCAATCGCCGTCTTCGCCATTCCCCTCCTCCCCCCCCGCGCAGCCGTCCCCGCTCCGCATCGCCGTCATCGCAACCAGCACCGCAGAATACACCGGTCGCCCCGCACGCTGCGCCGCGAAAAACGCCACCATCGTCTCCACAAGCTCGCTGGCCTCTTCGTGCCCGATGCCAACATTCAGCCACGGCGGCGCCAGCGCACAGACGCGTTCAACGACAATCAGCTGCTCTGCCGCAAGCATGAACGGCAGCGTGCACATTGGTACGCTCAGCACACCGCGCCGCGAGAGCGTCCCCGCCAGCCGCGCCAGCGCCACAGCGCTGCGCACCCCGCGCCCAAGCGCTCGGAACTCCCACCCGGAAGGGTGCGGCGGCGGCGGCGAGCGACCGCCCGACGACGATGCCGACACCAGCCGTCGCAGCACCGTCTCTATCCCGCCCCGCGCTAGCTGCACCACCGACCCGTGGTACATGCAAAACAGCGGCCCCAGCCGCCGCCACACCGCAACCCCGCCGCCAGCCCCCGCTGCGTCCCGCTGGCCAACAGCAAGCACCGCGTCCCACGCGTCGTCGCCATTGTCGCTGTCGTCGCCGTCGCCGTCGCCGTCCCCGCCATCCCGGCCAACCCACAACCCCGCGGGCAGCCCGAGCCGCCACGCCTCCAGCCGCCCCCACAGCTCGTCGTCCCGCTCCTCCGCCTCGTCTTCAACCTCCTCATCACCGTCGGCCCTCTCCGCCTCAGCTACGCGCCGCACCACACCGCCCTCGACAACCACGCGCCCCGACTTCTGCCCCGAATGCGCCGAAGCGGTGGAGTAGCCAGCCGTTCCGTCTTCGGATCCCGCGCGCGTCGCACAAACGATCTCCAGGTGCACCGCCAGGAGCCTCGTCAGCGCCGCCAGCCATCCGCCGTCGCCGTCGCCGTCGCCGCCGTCGCCGCCGCCGTCGCTGTCGGACGTGCCTGTCGTCGTCGACGACGAAGACGCCCACTGCGCGTCGTCGCGCGGCGCGCGCACCACCGAGGGCGGCGGGATGGAGGGCGGTTGGGTTCCGTTGATGGAAATATCTTTGGTGGTAGAGGTTGTTTGCTAAGTGGGAGTCGAGGGGGTTATGGAGAGACTCACATCGCTCCGAGATATAGCACGTCCACCAACAGCGGCGGCGCGTCTCTTTTTCGATAGGGGTCAGCCGCAGGTTCGGGAGGTCATCCGGGTCGGTGTCGAGTCGTAGGTATTGCACCTGTGGGGGTGCAGTTAGCTTCTGTGTGCGAAGAGTTGGAGGTTGGGGGGGGAAGGCGGTGGGCACGTATACCCTCACCATTCCGCATGCCATTCCCAGCAAGATTCGTCCAGCTTTGCGCTTCCCAATCACTGTTGTGCGTTGGGACGATTTTTTCGAGTTAGTGGTGTTCCCTCCGCTCAAAGGTGCCATGCCAAAAGAAAAATGGCTAAAACGAGGGGGGAAAAAAAGAAAAAAAACTCAACGGTACGACAACGCCGATAGAATCAGCAGTGCCTGGATGTTTTCGACCGACGGTGCGTCGCAGCTCTCGAGCGCTTTGGACCGCGCAATCGAATAGTAGTATAACATCACCCGTTTGGGCAGGGACATGAACGTTGGCGCGCTGGCGCCCATCGCACAGACAGCCGCTCTGCGGGGTCGGAGGGTAGCGGGTTGTATCAGAGACTTTCAATGGACACCACGAGGGAAGCGCTGGAGAGGGTGGATCCGAGCCTTACTTCAGAAATACAGGCACGCGGCTATAATTCTCCATAAACGACGCCCGATGCACAATCACCATTGGCATATTGACTGTGTGGAAGAACGCGTCGACCAGCAAGTCCTCCTCGCGTGCGTCCGCGCCTGGCCGCGTCGGCAGCTGGTGCATCGCCGCCACCGCGGACCCGCTGCGGGCCCCGACCCCGCGCGGCAGCGACAGGGAAAGCGACGTCAGTGCCGCCGCCGCGGCCGACGACGCGCCGGCGTCGGAGGATGCAAGTGCGGCAGAGAAGGAGGAAGGCGCCTCGTCGGCGGCTGGGTAGAACGCCGGACGGAAGAGGTTGCCCTGCATGCTCATCTTGACTAGCATCTGCTCGAGGGTGTCGGGGGTGACGTGCCACTCGGGGTCCACCGTGCCTGGTGGTGGTCGAGTGATGAATTATAAGACATGGGCAAAAGACATGGGCAATAACCGTACCAAAGAGGAGAGGAAGACGAAAAGTCAACAAAACTCACCTAGCATTGCCTGCCACTTCTGCCGCTTCTCTGCAATCTCCAGCTGGTTCCTTCGGCTCAGCTCCGGGTCCGTGCGCACGCGCGCCCCAAGGAACACGCACGGATCGGCCGAATTCTTTTTCGCGCAGAACCCGCACCGCGGGCGCACCCCGTCACACTTGCGCTTGCGGAGGCGGCAAGCTTCGCAGGACCTGGTGGGAAAGGTGGGGAGGTGGGGGAGGTGGGGGATGGCGGTGAGAGTCTCGAATTGGAGATAGCGAGGGCGCCCTCCCCACCCACCATCGTCGCGCGATTTGGGTCGATGACGGCGTCAGCGCCACCCCCTGCAGGCTAGGTGTTGTAGCTGCAGTGGACAACGACGACAACGATGACGATGATGAGGAGGGCATCGAGGGCAACGAGGAAGATGGAGTTGACAATAATAACAAAGGTGGTTGTGGTTCCATTGGCGACGGCACCGTCGCGGCGGTCGCGGCCGTTGGATCGGAGGGCGTCCAGCCAAAGTTCGAAAACTGAAAGGCGAACGGTTGCTGCTGCTGCTGCTGCTGCTGCTGCTCTGAAGGCAGGGATGATGCTGGCGGCG